>BMAW01071334.1:83248-98012 GCA_019974015.1 Nephila pilipes | reverse complement strand
AATTTGATGTTAAATTTATTCTTTCTACTTGTCACTGGAGCTGTGTGTGACCAAGCTATAATACTCAACGAAGAAGAACCGTTATTGGTTCCAAATAGTTAATTTTAAGATATTGGAACACACAATAGAAATGACCGATTAGAAATGAGCGGTACTGAAAAATTAGCTAAATATTAATTATTTATTAATAATATACTTCAATCCTAAAAAAATATAGGAAATATAAGGATTTATTATACAGCCTTTCTCTAAACTAACTGAAAACTAATAAAGCAAATCACATTTTCCGTATTTCCAACACTATTTTAAATTATTAACTTTGGAAATCATTACAAATTTGTGATATATCATTTAATATTTGTAATTAATATAAAAAAGTATCTTTTTTGGAGATTTTAAAAATCATATTCAAAAACAAAATTTTTTCTAATCGTCATTCTTATACGGAATATTTAATTTTTTTTTAAAGCAACCTGTTCAATTAACGAATATATTTTTCGTTAATGAACAATAATCCTATGATACTGATCTGCTAAGAATAGATTATTTTGTAAGTTATATTCCGAGTGATTTATTATTTTAGGCAGAAGGGGATTAATTGTTCTGTTGTACTAATTATTCTAAGGAGATTCATTTAATTTTAAGCGGATGCAATTATTTTAAAGTCAAAATCGGAAAAAAAATCCAATTACTTCAGTTCTTAAAGATGCATAAAATGAATCTTTTTGTATGAATTAATGTCTATTATTCTTCGAAAATGAAAAAAATAATTATTTGGTAATGAAACAAAATATTAAAAAATTAAATTGGAATATGTATCTCGGTGTAAATCAACTTTAAAATTTTTAATGCACTTTAAATAAGAACTTCCTTCTTTGTATATATATATATATATATATATATATGTATGTGAGCATTTAGAGGAGGGCAAAAAAGTCCGTAAAAACAGTAAGAAACGATTTGCAGATTTAGCATCGATAAGTCAATTTTTTTTGGATAAGAAAAAAAAAATAATTCAAAAAACAGCCTATAGGTGGCGTTTGGTACATATGTGAAAGAACAGACACTTAAATAACAAAAATAATTTATTACAGCGGTATGTGTTCCACATGACAACCACCACACGGGATAACACATTGCAGGCGTGTCACAAATCCATCAAAGGCAGAGAGCAGAATGTCCGGCTTCATAAATGACAGTTCTCGGCGGATCGCATCTTTCAATTCCGACAGTTTGGATGGACGGGATCGATACACCCTGGTTTTTAAATATTCCTACAGCCAAAAGTTTGTTGGTGTCAGATCTAGAGATCGAGAAGGTCATAAAAACTTGAAATGTTTGCTAATCGGTTTTCTTCCCCGAACGATTGTATCAAAAATTCTTTGACTGGATTAGCAGTGTGACTTGTTTCTCCAACTTGCATAAACGTAACTGTAGAAAACGCAACTTTTTCACACAGATATGAAACAACCTTTTCGTGCAGAATCGTTTAATAACTCTAAGCATTTACTGTCACCGTTTTCCATCCATTTACTGGACACTGTGTTTCTAAGAAGAGGGGTTCTATGAGGAAGGAATTTGTGAACCTACATCACACTGTGACTGTAAGGAAATGCAGTGGTTTCTCTTTATACACTCGTGGAATTCACTTCGCCCAGATGAGACAGTTATGGCATTAACGTCACCATAGATAGAAAAAAGAGCTTCATCTGTCCCCAAGATGTTGAAGACCCAAGGAGAATAGTGTTCAATTTTGGAGATAGCCCACCTCGCAAAGCTTCTTTCTCTACGGTATCCCTACATAGCAAGACTGTTCATAGCAAGTAAAATTTCATAACAAGACTGTAATTTGTATGGATACTAAAAACTCCATGAAGAATGTTGCGTATAGAGGATGACGGTAAGCCCAAACGTCTGCCTGCTTCCCTTGCACTGCTAGTCCCTACAACGGATTCTGACGCTAATGCTTCCATTTCGGCTGCAACGTTCTCCGAACGTGTATGACTTATACTTCTTCCGGACGTAATACGATTCTCGAAGATCCAATTTCCTCAAATCACTGAACAAGCTGTATGAGGCCTGCCAGTATTAAAGACCCTGTTCTAGTCTTCACATTTTTCTGAAGACGGAATTTACATAGTGCCACAGTCACTGATTTCTCGTTCATGTAAAACAGCTTCAACAACAAAATTTTGTCTTTCCCACTCAACATCCTTGTTCACTTGGTTGGCACGCAACGGAGAACTGGATCTGGATCAAGAGCATTAGTATTTATAATCGCCTGTCTCATTTGCATATTTCCAACTAAGTCGTTCGTACCAGCGCCATCTGTTGGCTGTTTTTTTTTTTATTTTTTTTCTTATCTTAAAAAACATCCCGTGACTTATGGATGCTATATCTGCAAACCATTTTTTTTTAAAATTTTGTTTAATTTTTATTTTGTTCAATTAGTTAATTTATAAATTTTTAAAGTTTTATGGACTTTTTGCCCACCCTGTATATATATATATATATATATATATATATATATACATATATGGACAAATGTGTTTTCAATTATATTAAAATATATAAAATATAATTGTACAAAATATAAGTATTTTACTAATAAATATCACACACACAAGTATTTCATTACTGGTTGTCTGTTAACAGCAAAGCTTAGAATGTTCATAGATAATCTGATTATGGATACAAATTGAAATTATGATCTCACATAGTAACATTTGATGCAAAGGAGGATTCTTAATGAGTTAAATAATTATATTAATAATCTTGCTATTAAATATTATTTGCAAAAGAAATTTTTAATGAGTATAAATGCTACATTTACAGATATATTAATCATATAAAATTTGAAACTAAGGAATGGATTAAAATAAGACTTTTAAATGAATTATAGAGATATAAAAATATTATTTCTATGTGCTATGCTGGCAAAGTTCAACGGGATGTTTTTTTCCAATAATTATGCTACTTTATGTAAATATTATTATAATTCAGTTATGAATAAACACATAGTACAGCTTAACGATTATATCGCAAACAGTTTTACTGACTTAGAAATTATGAAGACAATTACATCTCTGAATAAGAAAAACAGGTCTACAAATTTAAAAAAATTAAAAGTCAACTATTCTTTTATAAACCTAAATGTTATGAACACATCATTAAATTTTAGAACTGCCAATAATTGTTATACTACTTATAATACAATTGAAGGTAAATTATTATTAAAAAAACTATATCATACTAATATGAATATAACTATGATCATGAAAACAGTTTAGGTATTTTTGAGAATAAATGATAATTATTTACTTTCTAATCATACTTATAATTTTGATGAGCATTCTAATTATACACATGTATAAAAAAATAATAGAAATGTGCATGAGTTAATTATTTAGAAGAATTACAATATATTAATGATTTTTCATTTCTTATAATACATTTATTTCTTCAGATACTAATGTACATAGAGATAAATAAGTTAAATATAACAATATAATATATTTATAAATTTAGCAACAAGTTTGACTTGTCAGTAATTGCACTACAAATTATTACATATATTACAATAAACATTATATGTTTATTTAGTTCCTTTCATTATTTATATATATGAAGGTTTTCTGCTTGTTTGGAAGTATAAAAAAATCGTCTGAAAACGAACTTAATTGATCAGCAAGTTTTTCACTAAATACAACGAAGCAAATTAACCACTTAATTTAAATAATAAAGGTATCAAAATGGATAAAAATTAAGAACACCTATAAATACTTATATGTATATAATACATTCAATATATATATATATATATATATATATATATATATATACATAAACAAGACTAAAATAGAGCATTTCAGAAACATTCAGTGTTTTAAGATTAACCAAAACAGAAACAAATGAAAAACAAAAAAATATTTCAAGAAATAGCTGAAATTCAAATTATGTGTATGTAAATCGTACAAAACTTTACCAAAATAAATAAACAAAAACCTAAAATTTAAGTCTCTAATACCCAAAAATTTTAATTAAACTATTTGAGAGACAAATAATTTAAAACAAAGCAAATGTGTGTGTGTGTGTGTGTGTGTGTGAGTGTGCGTGCTAGAAAAGCTGAAATTTAGGAAAAATAATATGAATAATAAAATTCTATAATTTGTATTAGAATAAATTGAGTTACTGCCAGTAACAACATATCTAACCATTACGCTGTAGTAAATTTCTTTACAAAGAAGATAGTAATAAATCAAAATTGAGGAATTTAACCGCAGACGAAGATAGAAATTGAACATAGCAAAAACATATTTAATTACACTTCAAAATAAAAATTACGCTTAAAACCTTATTTAAAACACCAAATAAAATACTCCTTTATATATATATATATATATAATGTGTGTGTGTCTTTAATTTAATAGAATACATTTTCTGTTCGTTTCAAAATATTTTATATATATTTTAGTTAGAGTATTAATCTATAATATTTAAAAAATTTATGTATCAGTTTAAGTATTATTTCTATTTCATATAAATTTAAATTTTAAACCTATCCACCATATGGCTAGACATATTTTTATAATTATGTTTCTTACGATTTTTTTTAAAAGTTTTAGTTTTACAGTTTTTTTTTAGGATTATTTACTGCATGTACATATACATATATGTGTATATGAGTGTGTATGATTTCTAAGTAATATTTTTAAAAAAGAATATTTAAATTTCGCAGAATAAACCATTTTTAGAATATTTCTTTACTTTTCTAAAGTCAGTCAAACATTTATTACTTTTTGGCAGTAAAAAAAGGTAGTAAGATTGCAGAATTCAAATTGAATTATCGAATAGTTTTAAGTATATTATTTTTTTATCGTATAGATTAGTTTTTATAATTATGTTTACTTACAAAGATTTTAAATGTATATTCCTTCTTGTTTTATTTTTCGTAGTTAAATGAGTATTGAGCTTATGAATTTTGATTATTCTTGTGTTTTATAACATTAATGACAACTTAATTACGGCCGTTGTGATGGTTGGATTCATTAACTAATATACGCACACATTCTAAGAGAAGTCTGGGTAAGTATTTAAATTAAATTATCTCAATTTTTGATACTTCATTAATACTCATTTCCTTCAGATATTTTTTTATTTTTAGAGGGTTTCGTATATTCAAACTGGTTTTACTTTTAATTAAAAGCTATATTTTTGTTTGAAATTCGAACTATCATGCATAATATGTGTTCTGTAATCTATTATATTATAATAAAGAAAAGTTATGGCTTTTGTCTATGTATTGTTTCGAAATTCTTAAATTATGATAAGGTTTTGTAACTTGATTGATTTTGGAAATTTTGAAATTTTATTGATTGCTTCAAATACTTTTGAAGAATTTTAAATTTTATCAGGTAATCAAATAATTTTAAAGCAGGGGTTTGTTCCAAAAGAGTACAATTGAAGATATTTGTGATTATTATTTGTAATTTAATTGGATATTGTATTATTTAAAATTATGTTATATATATATATATATATATATATATATATATATATATATATATATACATTCTATAGCAATAAAAAAAACGATGCACCAAGAGAGAGTTGACCTATGGAGACAAAAATTGGCGGATACGAAATTCATGAACAGGATAGAAAATGATTAAAACTTTAGAAAAATTGAATGACTTATTTCAGAGTTAAGCAGTTACAAATTAACGAGCGCAATAAGATGTTACCCCACCTCTAGCTGGATGCAAGCTGTCACTCGACGTGCCATAGAGTGGTAAAGCTTCCTGAAAAGCCACCTGAGTTATTTCTTGCCAAATTTGCTCCAATTGTCCGGCTAGGTCATTAACATTCCTTATTAGATGCTGTCGCCTTCCTTTCATATCCTAGGTATGTTCTGCTGGAGAGAGTTCTGGCAATCTAGCTGCCCAAGAAAGTGTTTGACAAGCTGTAAGATAGTTCAGAGCAAACGTGCCGTTTGTGGCATGGCATTATCTTGCTGAACAATAAGGCCAGGGACCTGCAAAATGAATGGTAGAAAACAGGTCTCAGTATCTCATCAACATTTACAATAATAAAAAATTACAAGAATACATTTAAAAACTTGAAAATAAAAAAATATATAGTTTTTTTTTTCTTAAATTAAAAGTAAAAAATTAAGAAAAGAAAATTAATAATTTTACAAATATTATTATTTTTTAACACTCTTAACCTAAACAACTCGGTGGTAGAAATGCTGTACCAAAATTTTTTTTTATCGTTTACTTCAACAACAGTACAACTGCTGCACCAAGTATTGAAAGATATTTCCTTTCGTTTTTTCTCTGAAGGATTTTTTTTTTGGATTATTTCTTACAAAAGTGCTACTATTGTTCACAGTTCGGTAGATATTTTCTGTCAACGTCATCAGGATGTCTGCACATTCCTTATTATTGAACATGTTTAGGAGCAACCACACATTTCCGATTTTAAAAATAAATACCCCATTCGATAATTTTGCTCTTTCCATGATAGACCGATTTTTTTTAAAGTTTCTTTCTTCGATATATTAGAATGCCATAAAAGTTTATGTCGCAAATAGATATTGAGAATTTTTTTTATGGATTTAGATGCAGAAAATTATCAATTAAGTGATTTCAAGTTTGGAGAAAAATTTGAAAATGGCATTCTTGTAGATAATAATGACTTTAATTTAAACGTATCAACGAATTTTGATTTATGCAGGAGACAAAAAAATATTTTTTCTTTAAGAGCAAATATCCAAAAAAAACGTTTGTAATAACAAAAAATGTTACACATTAATTTCTTTGAAATAAGCGAAATTAAATTATGACTTATTTTGCTGTACATATTGCTCAGTAGCTTTGAAATTTGTTGAGTTTAGGTGAAACTAGTTTTTTTTTTTTTTAAATTCTCACACTTGTTTATATTAAACAAAAGGGCCGTAGTAATGGAGTGGCCATGGTCATGAACTCTTGACAGATAAAATTAATAAATATAATGATTTTTATTCGTATGTAATAATTATTTAAAATGTAATTTATATAAATTCTGCTGTCTTACTGATTATCAAATGTTATACATGAAACTCAAGCAAATATCTAATTTAATTTTAGAGTCTACTTATAAGATGAGCATGCATATTAAAAATTCACAATACTCATAAAAACACAGCATGCGTTTGAAAATTTTCAAGTCATTTAATTAAAAATGGAAAACAGGAATTAAGAAAAATATATTGAAATATAATACTGCTCCAAATATCAGAATCTTTCTCACTCGTGAATGGTTACTGATTAAATATCGGTAACCTTTAACCGTCTCCTTTGGTAATGTGAAAACCTTAACAATATTACATGCGGCGAAATGGATATACCGGACTTACCAGTGGTGGGGGGAAGGGGAAATCTTTTCCTCAGTCTGAAAAAGGATGAGAGCAAGGGATAACTTGCCTCAATCTCAGCCCGGTTCCAAAAGTAATACAATTCTAATGAATAATACGTTTGGAGACATTTTTCTCAATTTATTATTTTATTAATGTAATACTCTATTGTATATTTGTATAGTAATTGTATTTTAGTCATAAGATTAAAGTTAAGCAATAAATGAGTATAAATTATTTTTCTGAATATAATCAGGCTTAAAACACTTGCCTACAATGGTATTTCACGAATCCTTAAGCGAAATATATTGTTACATATATTCGTAAAGCCTTTTTAGAACAAATTGTTTTGAATAAACAAAATATTCTGATTCCATTATATTAAGCATTAATTTGCAATTAACTTAGATTTTCTTGATAGCAAGAAAAAAAAAGGTTTTATATTGTTATAATTGTTAAACTGAAATAAAATAACGTCATTATTATATATTTATGCATTTCGAAATTGTTACAACAAAAAAATAATCCTCATTATAATATAAATAAATATTGGCTACAGAATTTTTTACAAGACCACCTTATGATATACATTTAATCAGTTTATATAGTTTATTATTGAAAACTATGTAATTATCACCATTAGCAGTAATTTAAATAAATAATTAAGTTTTTTCCAAGCGCTAGCCTTATTAATATAATATAATTCATAAATCTCTTTTAAATCTACACCTACTTCTGTGGTCCTATTCTTACTGAATTACATGGTAACGTAAAATCTTTCGTAGTAAATGTGGATTATTTTTTCGGGAAATGTTTCATTCTTTTTAAGAAAATAATATTGAAATTTTTGATTTTTTTAAAAAACTAATAATGAAATATTTGATTTTTTTTTCAATTTAAAGATAAATATAATTTTGCTAATAAAATTAGTAAGAAATTAATAAATGACAATATGTTTCCATTTGTCAATGAGCAACTTGATACTTATTCTTATTTCAGGATATTTCTTGAAAAGATAATTCCATGCAAAAGAGTAAATTTCGATAAAGAAAAAAAGTAGCAATCAGTGCTCTTATGGAAAGGACTAGATTTTTATTATATGAAAATGAGTTCTTATATTAATACTATAGGTTGAAGCATTTGATTTAAGAAATCAAGTATCTAATGTAACAGGAAATAAAAAGGGAAAAATTTCTCTAAAATTTGGGTATGTGAAAAATCGAAATTAATTCATCTTATAAAATTTGGATGTGTATCATATTTTCATGTTCTGAACGAATAGAGAATTAAATTTGAAGTTCCTGGAAGATATGGAGTAATGTTAAGATACGAGAGAAAAAAGGGTGGGATATCGCATATATTATGTCAAAAACCGCAAATAATTGTTAATTTAAATTCAAGTAATCTTTAAACGGCTGAAGTTATTAAGGTAAAGTGATAAATTTGAAACATGGAACATTAACTCATTTTATTTGAAACCTCTCCAGAAATAAATGATATTAATCAGAACACAGTACAAGAATTATCATCTAATTCAGAAGTATTTGCTGAGTCAGCAGGAACAAGAATGATTACTCAATTCCATTTCAGACCAAAGCATCTCATCAGACAGTCGAAAACAATTTTCAGTAATTGAGTTGAATAATGATCTTATAAGCCAAATCTCAGACATTCAGAAAGACTCAAATTTAAACAGATGTCAAATCATTTAACTGATTACGCGACATATAATTATTTAAATGTAAAAAAATAATGTCGATTGGCAGGATTGGGAATTATCAATGGAAAATAAATTAGTTTCGTTCAATAAACATAAAGTATAAGGAAGAATATGTGTTACGTCTACCGGGATGTAGGAAATTAATTGGTGATAATCAGTTTGTAAATTAAAAAAATAATATTTATGGTTTGTCGCGGGTAGAAACTGGTACATGAAAATAAAATGTAAGTTTAATAAAATCGGATAAATGTTATTGGCTTCTGTTAATTGTATGTTTATTAAAAATAACTATCATAATATTTTTATATTCTGTATATATGTGGATATGGCTAAATTTGTAATAATGATAAAATTGATCAATATATCACAACTGATATCGGAATGTATTTAAAGTGCATAAGAATAAAACAAATAAACTTTTAGGCATGAAAAGGCCATTAGTCTGTCATAATCTGAATACCTTGAGTTATTTGGGTAAAAAAAAAATAGAAAACTGTTATCTACAATAGTAAAAGGAGTATATAACAGCCTTCCACATAGAAATTAAATGATTCACATTTCTCTATATTAGGAAATAATTGGTAAACTTATACATTAAGTTAATGGACCTTCCCTTCCCATATTTGTAACATCTTACTGTCACAATTTAATCAAAAACAAGAAAAAGAATATAATTTGTTTAAAAGATTTTTATACATTTAACGGGGACCAAAATAAAAAAAATATATTTAGAACAATAAATATACTATTATAAATGCTAGTTCTGATTCCAGTTAGGGAAATTCGGAAAACGAGAAATCATTTTCTGGTGGTGTAGTTTAACTAGGCAATTTAGTAAATTTATGGAAATGTCATAAGCAGAAAAGTGGAAGTTTCTCTACATGTGAAGGAGAGTTGTTTTTCATTTCTAAAATTTGTAAAGATATTATTTCGTCCGTAAATTTCATATTTGAAATGAAATGTTGTGAATGTTGTGACCTTAAATTCAGATAGTGAAGTAGCAATTAAAGGCATCTGTTCTTCAAATAAATCATGACAAATTAACTTACTTTCCACTTTGTCAAAAGATTTCGGGGAAGATAATGCAATTACATTTAAAAAAACATTCAAACAGAATCATTTATTGAAAATTTTTTATAGAAATCCACGAATAAAAAAAATTAAAATATTCTGAGTAAAACCTTTAATTAATTTCCTAATTTTGTATCAGAGCTCCTCTTATTATTATATTTTTGGGTTTTTATAATTGATGTTTATTATAATTTTTTGAAAAGCTATATCACTCGCAGGAAGGGAGTGTTGGATGAGACGTGTGAACAATTTTTCCAACAGCCAGTATATCTGTGTTTTTGTTTGATTTCCCATATAAAGCTGATTCACTTCTGCGAGATAATGAGAAACCGGTAGTTGTGTAGGAAGATCGGACTCAATATGCTCCTTTTTTCTTATTACTTTTATGCGTGTGCTTCACTATGACATTCACATTATCAATGTGAAGAATTGCTTCCACAGTTAACAAACGCATGCACGCAAGCACACACACATGTATATATATATAGATATAGATATATATATACTTATGTATTGACGCAGACACCTCTTTTCTGAATTTGAAGTTTAAGTAAAACTAATGATAATGAGATTAATACATTATTAATTAAACTAGGCCTAATGAAATAATCGCATAATGGAGAGAAAAAGATCCTGTCAAACGAGAAATGGAATTCAGATTTGGAACAATGACCCAAATATAGAGACTATCATTTGGTTCACTCATTAACTTATTTAAACAAAACGCTGAAGTTTTCAATTACATACCTGGATGAGGATGGCAGTGGTGTCTCAATTGTTGAAGTTATTTGGGCACAGAAAATTAGGTGTATTATTTGACTCGCGAGATTGACATGTCTGTGGTAATGTGTCCATGTGAGTACGTATCGTGGGCAATTGTCAATGCCTCTTGTTTCTTGCGGAAACTTCTTATTTAACTGTCGGGCCAGGATGGATAGAGGGCAAACACAAAGAAGAAGAAGGCAGCCTTTCCTCCTGAAATTCAGATTCACACTTCTATAGGATTTAATGTTGAGTGACCACTTTCCAGTCTTTCATGAGAGAAATCAAAGTCTAAAAGAGGCTGTCTCAAATCAAAACTACTTGTTTTTTGTTTGTGGGAATAGCGACGTATGAGTATGTTAAGGATTATAACATATATTTAGAACAATTTCTCACATTTACTATGCTTCAAGCCTTACAAATTATACGTTTTGTTCTTTAATAAAGAAAGTAGGATTTCTATCTTATATGGAAAGGAAAACTAATTAGTTTGTTTTTATTCTAACGTTTTTGATTTTATGAAATATTTACAAAATTTTTAGAGATTAAATAAAGAACAAGAGAAACCGATGTATCCTTAAGAAAAATTAATAAAATACCTGGAGTTCTTCTTGTGCCCAGGCTTCCGAAAGTAAAAAATAAAAATAACTGTTGAAACTAGAATTATTTTTCTAAAAAATATCTAGTAATGTTTTCCCCCCCAAATTTATCATTTAATATTAAGGTGAATATACTTAAAGATGCTTAGTAAGCTTCACGCATCGATCGATTTCACACAAACTAGGGAGAAATGAATTAGCTGTATTAAATATTTTTGTCTGCATTGAAATCAAAATGGTTTTATAAAATTTCTACAAATTATACATCTTTTAAAGAAAATTTACTTCAGTCTTTATAGTAACTATATTTTATTTTATAAATATTTAAAAATTTAAATGAAGTAAAATTATGTTTTTAAATATTACAATATGATTAATAAATATCGTGTCGATGAGTGATAAACAACATCTAATTTAAATTATTAGAATTCCAGAATACAGTAGATAATCGTTAAATCGGTCCCGGTTAACAATGCTTAAATCTGGTTTTTTTTCCTGCAATTTTCCCGTAAAATTGGATTTTTGCTATACGAACAGGTTCCGATTACAATTAAGAAATTTAATGAGGTTTTACTTTAATAGCCCATGTTTGGAATGATTAACAATCATCTGAGATACAGATTTAATCTTATAAATAGATATTTGAAGCTAGAAGTTCTAAATAGTCTGCAGGTTTCTGCTAGTGGCCAATACTTAACGAGAAGTCACAATGCCTTGACGAAAACATAGAACACTCTTCGATCAAGTTACAGAGTTTGAACAGTCCAATGACTGATCTTCATGAAGGGTTTGTATTTTTATAATGCTATGTTATCCTGAAAATTCCAAGGGTATTGTAAAATGCTGCATTTGTGTTTACTGTAATTTGGTCCAACAGTTTGTCTTACTTTCTACGAGTGTTTTTTTGAACTAGATTGGTTCTTCTAGTTTTATTTGGCTTGAAACACACATGCAGCATGCATTACTGGCTTGGCGAGGTAATTCGCCAGCGCCAGTTCAAAATTTTCTTTCAGCACGATGGATATAGCTTTCTACTGGCCTTCCTGATCTCCAAAAATGTTGCCTAATCTCTTCTGCGTTATCATCGATCGGCGTCTTACTTGTGAAGGCCTTTACACGATGGCCATCTATTTTTCACATTATTAAACTTCCACATATATCCTATGCATTTATGTACTACTTATTATTTTGTGTCTTTTATTTTTAAAAATATGGTAATTTGAAATCGTGGGATTCATTTTAATTATTCCTGTATATTCAGTTTATATCATATGTAACTGGTATAATTCTATTCTTTTAAATACGTGAATTTTATCCTGGTATTATTTTTAAACTTGAAAGAGTGAGATTATAGGAAGAAAATATTTCACTTCTAAAATTGATTAGAAATGCTACTCGTGAAAAATACGGAAGCGAAAAACGCTGTAATATATAGTCAACGAAATGTTCTTCAATATTAAGCACATAAACACACACAATATAACTTATTTTGAACTTTTTGCAACGATACCAATAAAAAATTGTAATATCCGGAAATATAAACCAAAATTTTAAATCATAGGCATTGAAGATAATACTTTATTCTAACGAATTTAAAAAGGTCATTGTGAAAATAGTGGGGGTGGTCATAAGTGCGTGGCCTACATGAGGGGCATCATCCTTATTTAAGCTTCTATAATTTTACTCAGGGTACACAATAATATGATAATAACCATAACAAAGATTTATTAATCAAAGAAACATCAAGTATAAGGCACTGTATCGGCTGGTATGTATAGAATCAATGTATGTGTTGAAAATATTTTGTAAATGAAATATTTTTTAAATGACACAAATAATGCTATCTGTGATGACAAGTATAAATCGCAATTTCATATTCTACAATTTTCTCCCGTCATATGACAAGGAGGTTCAATTAGACTCAAAAACATTTATGTTAGATATAACAATAAAAATATTATAATTAATAGTGACGGTGATCAAGGAGCGAGGCTAAACACCTCCCCTCTTTTTCTGGAAAAAAAATTCACTTATGCTCTATTTTTGCCACTTACAACCTCAGATTATAAACAAAATATTTCTGTAAAACCTGTTGTTTTTTTTATCTTTCCTTTTTAGTTTCTTTAACTCTTAAAATATTTACCTATGCACAAAATGCTATGACGAGCAAATACTTACCAATTAAGAATGAACCAATTTCCTATTTGAAGTCTAATTCTTGAACATGTAACAGCCAATAATTTCTTGGTTCAGTAATTTCAGTGGCATCTAATGAATTATTTCTATTTAATTTGGTTATGAATTGTTTGATCCATGCGGGTTACTATAGTAATATTTGATAATCTAGGAAATCGTTTTGAATCAAGGAAGCCTTCTTACTTGAAGGTTAAAATGGAAATCTTTCTTTTACGTATTTCTAAATTTTCATTATCGGGGATCATATAAACACCAATCTTGGACCAATTACCTTCCTTGAACAACCACTCTTAATTAAAATTACAGAGATTGTAGATAATTATTTCAGTTATTTTTCCTCATGTTCGTTATCAAGTCAAATATATTAGACTAACGAGGGCAAAGGGATCAATTTTCCTGGTCAGTAAGGACTTGAATTTCTCAAACTCAGTTGGTTGCAAATTTTTATCACTTCGAAAGTGATCATTTTATTAATTTGTTATTATTATATAACCAAGTTTGTTCTTTATCTGAAATTTAAAGATGAAAGTTAAGTGAGAGGTAAATGAGTGATTTGGTTTGATTATATTAACATACCATTAGAAGGAACTCGAGGCATATTATCGAGGCACTTTGACTCGAGGCACTTTGACTTTATACTCGAGGCACTTTGCACCTCCGTCAAGTGACGAGGACGACATCTGAGCTGGCATCTCTGTCTTCTAACTTCCACCAAACGCCAATGGGAAGACTTTCAACCACAAATGATTTAAGGTGCATTAGCCACCGAGTGTCCTTAGTGGCATCAAGACTAGAACCTACGACTCGACGAAAACGCCCACCACGAAATGAACTTTAGCCTATTTCTGTTGCAAATATTGCTTATAAAATTTTAAAATAACTGTATTTAATTATCTGCATAGAGATCGCTGTAAATAAATTGTTTCGTCTTAAGTTGAAGAACTCATCATTTTGGGATCCAGATTGCACGCATTCCTATATCTATAGCTACATTACACACACACACACACACACACACAC
>BMAW01071334.1:65167-82848 GCA_019974015.1 Nephila pilipes | reverse complement strand
ACACACACACACACACACACACACACTGCTGGTCACACAAAATGCAACACCCTGAAGGAAGCATGCAATCCATGTGAAATTTATATCATGCGTTTACGACGATGATCTATGCAAACCATTAGCATTGCAGCGCAGACACACATCACGGGCGACCGTAGCGCCACTCGCAAGCGCTACATAAGGGGAGAACAGATTAGTGATTTGAAGTACGGCAATTGTTTTTTCGTGCGGGTTTTTGCGTAAGCCGTTTACCTATGCCTTGTGGAAGACATCATCGTCTTTTGACCAAGTTTCTGAATTCGATCGATTAAGAATAGTACCCTATATTGTTTGCGGATTATCCTTCAGAGAAATCGATCGACTTGTTGGACGAAACCAAGTAACGGTGATGCAGATCTGTGGTTGCTGGATGCAGGAGGGAACGACGGATCAACGGGGCCGATCGCACCCCCTTCGTTGCACAACTACCCTTGATGACCGGCAGATTGTACGCATGGCAGTGATGGATCACGAACCACATCACGAACCATAGCACAACAGATTCAGTCTGCTACGCATCAATCGGTGTCCGTTCGTACCATTCACCGTCGTTTGCAGCAGAGTGGAAAGTCCTCAAGGCGTCCATGGCTTCGTTTAACCTAGACTCGAAACCACAGGTGTTTGCGCCTCCAATGGTGCGATGAACGGTGGACATGGACAACGGAATGGAACGACATTGTGTTTACTGACGAATACCGCTTGTGCCTGCAACATCACGATGGTCGGATTCGAGTTCGGAAACACCGTGGTGAGAGGCTGCTGAACTGTTGCTATGTGCATCGCAACACTGGTCCTGCACCCGGTATAATGGTTTGGGGTGGTATTGGATTTCACTCCCGCATCCCTTTAGTTCTCATTACCGGTACACTGAATAGCCAGCGCTACATCTCTGAGGTGTTAGACCCCGTGGTCCTCCCATACCTTCAGCGCTTGCCATCAGCCATATTACAACAGGATAATGCGCGACTACACGTGGCACGAAATGTTCAAGACTTATTCTTCACCCATGAGATTGAATTGCTTCCTTGGCCTGCTTGTTCTCCCGATCTATCACTAATCGAAAACGTGTGGTCCAAGCTTGCACAACGACTGGCCCGGTATACACGACCCACTGCTACACCAGATCAACTTTGGCAATATTTATAAGCCGCATGGACTGCTGTACTCCAAGGATACATCCAAAGCCTCTTAGAATATATACCGAGGAGTGTGGCAGCGGTTATAGCCAACAATAGCGGCTACACTAATTACTGATTTTGTTATCCTTCACACTTTACAAGAGGCTGTAATTTTAATCGTTTGATCTTTGTACAATATGTTATCTGCCAAATAAATTTCGCTGTGATATCTCTGGTCCTTCTGGGTGTTGCATTTTTTGTGGCCAGCAGTGTGTGTATATATATATATATATAGGATATGGGTATATTTTCGGTATATTATTAATACAAATGGGTATATTATTAATACAAATTATCGTCTTCTTTTCAATTTTCGTTATTGTTTTTTTAACGCCAGTGCAAACTAATTCAAATCCAGCTGATGCTAAGATTATAATCACGTTAATTATAGAATCGCAGAAAATGGCTAATATTAGAGCATAATTATACTCGTATAAATAGAAAAATAAGCATGTTTCAAAAAGTAAGGTGGAATCCCTTTGAGTCTAGAGTATGAAATACACATGATTATTCTACTGTTTTCCCTTTTTTTCGACTTTAGCAATATAGAAAATTCTAGCTTCATAGTAAATTGAGCTTCACATATCTATATAGTAAATTTAGAAATATAATAAATTTAGCAACATAGTAAATTCAGCTTCTTTTGTTATCATTTCGCTTCCATATTTCATGTGTAGATATATGAAACAAAAGTATCAACAAATTAAATAAGCGCAATTAAAGCTAAAAGGTGATTGAATGTCAATCTCATCGTCATAATTGGAAACCGTATAGGTAGACATCGAAAAGGTATATATATATGTGTGTGTGCGTTTCAATTTTTTCCACTTCGGACATTAACTATGATATGGATTTTATTTAAAATTCAAATTGTTATAATAGATAAATTACACAGAAGGAACTTTTATATATGAATAAATCTTCTAATAATTTCTTTGAGTTGATGCAAACTCAATGATGTTTACTAGAGGGTTTGGATATTAAGCTGATATAATTTGCAGTATACTATTTATGTCAGATGCGACCATGCAGGAATTTATATGTTTATTGATATCAAATATTTAAAAGCCAATTTTTGTTTTATTAACATTATTTAAGTAATTTATTATTTAACCTCAAAACTAATAAATATTTTCAAAATCTGAAACAAACATTTCATTACAGGTATAAAATTAAAAAATAAAATAACGCATTCACACACAAGTAAAATATTCCTTTAAATTTAATATTTCAATAAATTTACTGATACACTTTACGTAATCATTGTAAATCCCTTATAAATTGCAATTATCTTGATAATATACAAGTAAATTTAACGAATAAAAATGCACAGCAATTGAGTTACAATTAATCACTGGCATATGGTACAAATATTATACATAAATATTTTTCTAGAGGTAAAAAGCTTTATTATTGTTTTTTCATATATATGTGAAAGATGAATGAAATGCACGAAAATGTAGTTAAAAATTTCCTTAGTAAATTGACAATTCAGATTTTTTTTATAACACCACGGTCACAAATACCTGTAGCAAATTAAATTGTACCCTTTTAGAGATGATATTGATAAACTAATTTATAGTTTCTAGTACAGAGTGAATATTCTGATATTGAACAGTAACTGATAAATGGATAATATTTAATACTATCACAACGTTCATTCGTGTGCTACATACGCTTCTGTAACTTGACAAAAACAGATTGTAATCATCTGAAGTCTTTAATTCAGTAAGACATTCCTGGGCATTGAGATGATACCCGCACACGTCTTTTTAGAACACATATTATTATTTATTAAAAAGTGTTATTAAATTGATGGATTTTACTATTTTTAGTTGTTTTGAGTTTTAATTTGGAAATTCAAAGCTCGTATAGTTGACTGTGAGTCCCCACTTTTATTGTTTATCTATGTTTCTCTACCTGGCGAAGATATTAATGGGTGGACACGGACCTACTTTTCTCCCAAACGAATGAGCTGCTGTACACTGACTTAATGCTTTTTTTTAAAGTAACAAATAATATTCAAAGCAGATAAATAAAATATAACTCCTTAATAATTTCTTTACATAAGTAATATTTCACTTAGTTTAGTTTGTTTAGTTTATAATAACGTCGCACTAGAAGCAACACGAGGGCTATTGGCGACGGACTTCATAATTTTGAACCACAGTCAAGTGACGAGGACGACACATGAGCTGGAACCCCCTCTCCTAACATCCACACCACACCAACGGGAGGACTTTGGGCTTCAAACAGATTTAACGTGCATCAGCCCCGGCTATACAGCGGGTCTTTGACGGTCCACCTTTCTTCGTTCAGTCGAGGGTTCGATACAACCCGCGACTGAACGAAAACCGCCGGCCGCTAGACCATGACCTTGTCCACTAGGCTACCGCGGCCCAAGTAACATTTCATTAAACCCAACTAAGTTAGTAAAAAATTTAATTTTACACATTATCATTATCATTAGTTTCAGGTATTGAACAAATAATATGTTCAAATGTATTTAATTTTATTTCTAAATTAATGAATGGTATAAATTTTTCTATTGTTACTCTAGTAAACAACAGGTTTTTTTTTTCAAAAAGGTTTTAATTATGTTAATATGCATATATTTCGCAATTGGAATACAGCATTTAAAACATATTGCAAAAATATTAAAGAATACGGTTTTAATAATGAGAAATGAAATACAAATAAATATTTCCCATAATATAAATAAAAGCATTATAAGTGATTCTAAAAATTCGGTTTTTTTATATCCCATAGCAGTAATTTCAATGTTTTAATTCAATTTTTGATTTCTTTAACCGAAATATATTGCATGGAAAGAACAGAAAATTCATTTAAATATTTAAAACCTTAAATCCTGAAAATGGGGGGGGGGTTTGCATTTAAAGTCATAATCTTGTTACAGTATTCAGATACCCAATGTCCTATTAATATCTGCACTGTATATTTTTGAAAGAAAATTCATTGAAAAGATTTTAAAGCCTAGAATCCATAAATTTATCTCCTGAAAACATTTTAGTACTATCCTTTTGCCATTTATGTGCGAGTTTTTTTATAGCAGTGATATTAATATTCTTTGTTATACCATCCCCTTTTGTTTTATCTCTGGACATTACGCTGATTTTTCATCGCGATATATGTAAGTGTTTCCTATCTAAAGGCTTGCGTTTAAGTGACACTCTGACTTAAAATGGTAGTCATTTATTTTTATACTACGATAAATCGATGTTTTCCAAAACATTTTAGTCATTCTTTAATGTTTTTTTTCCAGAAAAAGTACTTCCATTATGCTGAGATTTGCATTTACTTTCAAACAAATTATACCATTCATTGCGCACTTTCAGACATAAAATTTAATTATTATTATTCAAATACACATTCGGCTTTTGATTTTAAATTAATAAAAATTATATTTACCCAGAAATTTCAAATATGCATGTTTTTCATTCACTACGAGTTTCGAAACTCTAAGTAAATGAAGTAACAACTGAGGTTTGTTAACAGAATTTTCCTATTTTTTGTGACGTGTTCTTCCGTTGGCCATGAAATGGAAGGATGTTAGTAGATGATGTTAGTGAATGGGAATGCATACATATTAACTGTGCTAAACTGATAAAAAAATATTATGAAGAATGTGTATTAGATATAGGATATTTAATGTTTTCTAATTGCATGATTTATCATATCCAAAGAGGTAAATAAGAACGTAAATTATTACCATAGAGGTTAATTATTACAGATAAGTAACTTAGATATCTGGATAAAATTTAATCTGCATATTAATTTATCTTTATGTACATAATGTTGTAAATTACAACTATTAATGTTGATTTGGTTCTTTTCAAGATGCAGAAGATTGATGTAACAAGTATAAGCTTTCAATTATGCTAAAAATTATCCAGATAGAAACTTAAATTTCATTCATTATTCTTAAGATTTCTCCACATAGTTACCTCACAATTATACGTTTCTTTTAATGTATCTAAACCTTTCAAATGCTACCATTAAAGAAGTAAGCATATTAAAATTTATCTTCTCTATATTGCAGTATCCTTTAAATAATAGTATCATGATACCAAATAAATCTAAATTAATATTTGTAATTTACAACATTATATACATAAGGATAAATTAAAATGCAGAAGAAAATTAACTAGACATATTAAGATGTAGATATTTACCCAGATATAATAGGAGTTTTGTTTTGGTTGACGCAATATGCTATTAGACCATTTCCAAAAGTGACCTTTATCAAGAATGTGTTGAATGTATCCACCGATATATAAATATGAAGGGGGAGTGGATAGGAGAATACGATATAACGGAAGGTGAGAAATACAGGTTGCTTTGAAACACACATATTTATAGATGTTATGGTGACGTCCTTGCAAACCCTTTTTGTACATTAGCAAAATAATTTTATAATTTTATCGGAAGTAGCAATGAGCTTTCGCAAGTTATGATTAGATAAAACATTTAAAAAAAGATAAATATATATGCAATTGGGACGTTGAGATGTAGTAGGATTAATAAATATTCAATAAAAACGGATAATGAAAGGAAGGAAGAATTTCGAGGAGATTTGGACTATACATATGATAAATTGATTTAAATGGAATATTTTGCCTTCTTTTGAAGGAGAACATTGTTAAGTTGTTTTCAAATCACTTGGAAATCTTATCTTACGGACGATAAAGCAAAGAATATTTGAAACTGAGAAAAAAAAACACACACACACAAATCCCAATTCCACAACTTAATACCATAGAAAATTACGATCGGAACAAGAATTGTGTTTACAAACAATTCTGAAAAACACAAAAAAAAATTGCATAGTAAAAATCAAAAACATGAAATTTTACTTTACTTTTTTTACCAATGCTTATGGATGGGAGTCTAATTAATATTCACACAATATACTACATTGCTAATGTAAAAAATTGCACCATTAAATTTAAGAAGGAACGTTCAAAGTTTCTATTTGAGTTTACACTCTCTGTTGAAACTGAAAATAGTAGACTTTCGGAAGGTGTGAGCTCACCAAAAAGAGAACTAGAATATGCAAGTAAAAAATTGGAAGGAAGTTCTTTGGGAAGATCATTAGATAAAAAAAAAGAATGTTTGTAGTTTGTAAAAACAAAGGCATAAGTAATGGTTAAAGTGTGACTTTGGATTACATGTTGAATGTGTCATTCCATGATACTCATACAAAATTATGCAATTGCATACATGCAAAATTTGGTGATCCTATATTGGGAACTGATTTTTAAATCAATATATACTACATATTTATATTTAATAGCTCATGTATATTTACATGCAAAAACGTAGTTTTATATAAAAAGTATTTTAAAAAATCTGACAGTTAATGGGCTAAAAAAAAATTAATCTATAATTTATACAATGGAGATATGAGGTCACAAAATACCTTCAGGTCACAAAATACTCTTTCTCTGTCTCCTTTCTTAGTCTAATTCTTAGATTCTCCTTCCTGTCTAAAGAGTGAGTTAAAATAGAGTTTTAAGACGTAAGAGAAAAATCTTGTTATGGGGTATCAAACAAAGAATATTTTATTTAGGCATTAGAAATAGAAGAAAAATGGAAACATTAGTTGACAAGAAGGAAGGTCGAACTTAGAGAAGTATCATTAGGAGAACTCGGGTTCATTATTCTTGTACTTACTTAAACAAGGCTAGCCACTGATGGCAAATCACAAAACACTAACTTATTGTTTACTTTTTCATCATCTGCATTCCTTTTTTTTACCAATACTTGCCAATCAGCTTTAACCATGTATTACTTAGGTGTCACGGCATCAAATCTTAAAGTTTCTGGTACTTCCATACAATCATATTAGTTCCCAAGTAGAGTCGTAGAAACATCAGATACACACACACACACAAACACACACCCCACACAAACACAACCCCCATATATATATATATATATATATATACATAAGTGTTTGTTTAAACTGGTCTGTGTGTGTTTGTCCTTGTCTGTGTGTGTGACTCCGTGTTCGTGTGTGGATCTTCGACAACATGCCTGCTGAATCTCCTTCTAAAGTAAAAGTAAAACTACTAGTTATCCAGATTTCCAGGTGACGTTAAATATCGCCATAATTGTTAACTTTATTTTACACCACTGCTTAAACACATAATAATTTCTTCAATTTTTTTATTCACTATCCACCCAGGTCTTCCGTTCTTATTGAATAAGAGTTTGACTCTGGAATTACCTGAAATCCAAAGTGTACGGATTCTACAATACGTGACATAATAGATGACATCAGATTTGGCACTGGACATATCTATTTTGCGTTACATAGTACGTCATAAAAAATGCCATTATATGTGAATAAGGACAATTTAAAAATTATGAGAGGGAAATAAAAGTTTTTTTTTTTTTTCATTCGCATTTCCGTATCGAATATTTTCACATTTTTTTCGTGTATGTGGAGCTGCAGCGAATTTCGTTCTATATCCATTTTAATGCTCTTTATGATTTTCCAATGTGGAGATAACTTTTCTGTAAATATAGATACTGAATAAAGTTAGATTTGAATATTTCTAATACTGAATAAATATAGATTTGGATATCAATTTTATAAATATACTGAATAAAGACAGATTTGAATAACGATTTTCCTGTAAAGATAGATTTGAATATTTCTAAATTTGTTTCAATAACTACAAATATTACACTTCAACAGTCATTTCTCGCATTATTTTAGAAAGAATTCCGTAGAGCACTTGCATGAAAAATGTCATAAGATTCTTGAACTTTAAGCATACCGTAAGCAATAAGCATACTGTTAACGATAAACATACTGTTATCAATGGAAACTTTTTTCAGTAAAGTATTGTTAATTACTCTAAATGCGCATAATATTATATATTTGTGCTATTGTTGATGATCTGAAACTATTTGTTACAACCCTCCTTCTGAATCCAAATGCTATCGTGTTTCATTTTTAATAACAGTTTAAACAAAATCAACTTTCACAATAATTAGTAAATTGTTATATGACTTCTATTTATCAGTTTATTTTTATTACTTATTTATAATTCAGTTATATTAAATGCTTATGCTCCTTGTTGATGTTACGTTGAAGCAAAACAACCCTAGAATCGAAATAATTTAACAGATGTTTATAAAAAAACCCTTTATTTTCTACATTTTTTTTACTTATTTCCTTTTAACTTTCTCTTTACTTATATTCACCAAGTGCATGATGAATGAATTTCCAGATTCAATTAATCACTGTTCTCCAGACTGTTGAACAATTTGTCACAAACAGGATTTTAAGGTTAAAAAGGGCCATTCTGTCTCAAAAGAATAGCTTAAGGTATGAGTGTTTGATATATATCTTAATAAATATAAATAGAAGTGAAAATGATGTAAAAACAATCAATGTGTCAGGTGTTTCTTATATATATGTTTTATAAATAAAATCTCAGAATAAATATTAAACAAGTCTATTTTACTTAAACGTTACGCCAATGTTTCCCCAGAAAATTGTAGCATCTAAGAAATTGTAATTCAATAACTAAATCGTTATATACCAGATTATTGGATATATTGTGTTTAGCTTATGTTAAAGCGAGAAAAATTCAGCAATGAATAAAAAGGACAATAAACAGTATTTACTGTATATCATTTTACAATTTTGCATTTAAAATTAAATATCAGTTTACTAGTAAACAATCTCACTATAATGTATAGGAACAATGTTAAATGTTGATATCGAGCGAAATAATTTTTAAGAAAATTTCATTTATAACAATAAAAGTAAATCATTTCTTATCATCATTTATCTTATGAAAGTAATATTTGTATTTGATACGACATTCATTAAAACTGACGAAATGCTTCTTGTAAAAAATGTTTATATAATAGGATTATATTATAATTCACTACCTAAACTTTTCGTACATCTCTTATTCTTCATTGAAAGTCCATTATGATAAATTGCCTACTTTTTTATTTTAAAAAAAGCAATTATTTTCTGAGGTTGCTACTAAATTTAAGGAATATTAATTAATGTTTCCAAATGGCAGGATTTAAGTAGTATAATTTTACAAATATTGAATACACTGAAATAATAATAAAATGATTTTTTTATAGTAAAATAAATAATTATACCGATATATTGAATACGTTTGTATAACGCATTTATTTCTCTTATGTTATATAATTAGTTTAGTGACAGTTAAAAGTCTTGCTTATTTCTAATGTTTCAGAAGCCTAATAAAATATCTATTCATTGAATTTGTTTAAAGAAATTTAAGAGTTTTTTACAATTGATTACTTAACATTGTCTTTAATCAGAAATTGTTTCATCAATGTAATAAATTATTTTTCTCCTTTCCTAGAATATTTAGTTATTCTGATTATTAAATCTGCATTTATTGTACTTTTTTGACATGAAATGTCTTATATTGAATAGAAATGAAGCATATCGTATCATCAAAAAAACTGTTTTAATCAAGTTAATTATTTTACTTTAAACATATTTGAAATAAATAGTTTATATTTCTTTTTAGGTAACGTAAAAAGAAGTGTGTTTCAAAATAACTATGTTTTGATGAATCGACACATTTAAAACAATTTTAATGTTATAAAAAATATAATATTCATCCTATATATTAAATTTCTAACAATACTTAAGGACTAAATGTTTCTCTTGCATACACATTAAAGTATAATGTGTTTATAAATTAAAGACATGAATCAATAGTCAGAGTGAATTGTAATTTTGCCTAGAAATACTTGTATGGGAATCAAGAAAAATTTTGTCATTCGAAAAGATAGTATATGTTCGAAATTGTATCAGTATACACCACTGTACGAATAATTTTTTTATGGCTTTGTCCTAATTCATATTGGAAAATCCAGTTTCTCCACAGCATAAGTTCCAGTTTAAATTAACAATAGTATTCTATCTGCATGATTCTTGCTATTTCTGACTGAAAATTTCAATGAAAAATATCTTGCAAATATTTCTACTGTTATAGCTTTCTTTATTCAAAGCCCAATCATCATGATTGCATGTTATTATAATGTAATGATTTGAAATCAAATATAATTTTTACATATGAGTTTTAATATGAAATGAAGACCAGATATTGAAATACTGACTATGTGTGAATAACAAACATTTAACTAAACTTATATTACTCATGTATGAATGAGTTTTAAATAATTTATAAAATTAGACTATTAAAAAGAAAAATTATAAAGATATAAAATTTAAATAAGATTTTACAGATGAAAAAAAAAAAAACATTTTACCTACAAAGAAGGAAGATGCCTTTTGCAAACGTATACAATTATATACCTGAATTCTGTTGAGGAATATGTAAAAAAAACTGCCATCAACCAACGCTTACAAAAATTATCCCTTAGAATCAGCCACTTATTTGAGTTTGAAAGAACTGCATAATCAGTATGTTTTAAAAATTCAGTAAATTTTTCTTCATAAGAAATACTATTACAAATAAATGTTACTTTTTGAAATTGTATTCAAATATTCTTAATGGAAATGATACCATAAAATATTGAAAAGTTATTTTTTTTTTAAAAAAAAGTTATTATTATTTTTTAAAGTTTAATATCGGAGTAAATTGTATGATGAATGAATTTAAGTGACAGTATAATAAATAATTATTGCTGGTCTTTCAGAATAAACAATCATATAAAATACATTCCAAACCTGAAATAAAAAAAGTAATAATTTTCATGCCATTGAATTACTTCCATGAAAATGAAATTTGTAGCAAAGACTTGGAGGTTAAAACATGGCTAATAATTTACTAATTTTTATTAATGTGTTTAATAAAGATTAAATATAAAAACTAATAAGGTTAACTAAAAACCGCTGAAAAATAGACAGCGAAAAAAGCTGAAATTCGTATTTATTGTAATCCATATTTAAATAAATAATAAATCATGGTTAGAATATTTAAGATAAAAGTTCATTAATCTTACAAATACTGCAGAAAACTATATTTAATGTACTTAAAGTATTCTTAAATAATTTCATATTTAATTGCATAAGTACTTGTAATAAATTGTATCAGAATTGAATTTTGACTTAAAAACAAAGTTATTGTTATATATTCAAGAATGATTTTCTCTTACATTAAATTCCCTAATAGATACACAATATTGTTGAATGAATTTTAAGAAATTCTTTGTGAAAATGAGTTATTATTTAATCCAATTCTACATTTTTCTTATTATATAACGAATAATCTTTTAGTTATAAAGTTATATTAACAGCTGTAAAACAATTAGGTTGAATTTTTCATCTATTTTGCAATTGATTTTTATATTGGTATTTTTGGAACCAAGACTTGAACATTTGCTCTCACAATGATTCACATTAAACATTCAATAACAAGCTTAAATTTCAATTTATTTTAAGACAAATGATTAAATAAATACGAAATTAATTGTTTCGAAAACGTGTCCAAATAAGGAGAAGATGTATCCAAACTGTATTTTTTTAATTTAACATTCAAAATTAATATTCACTTATATATATATAGGACTTTTTCAATTCAATGTTAGGAATTTTTTAGTTGAGTATTTATATAAGATTAAAATCACCTTTTCAACTTACTAAGTTAGAAAAAGGTGATTTTTATGAAGCCAAGGGTGTACGAAACCAAAAGTTATGAGTATAAGGAATATTTGCTTAATATATCTAGCTAAGGAATTATATGACCACTAAAACGTTAGGGGAAATGAACTGATCACAAAAATCACTTTAAGAACCTGTTTGGTGATATATAAATATACCATTAGTAGCTCAACTATTTCTGAAAATTTCTTTACCAAATATTCTCTTATAACCTAAACTTCTATGTCTACTATTTTCTGAAAATAAATATTTATGATCTAACTATCCCATAGGAACCTGATTTAGATTTGGCACCAGCCATCAAGCTTGATTTGAAAGTCCACAGCGTAAATCTAACACCTATCCTTCTCCTAAACACGCAAACATTCTACTCACCTCACGGCCTCTTATTCAAATATTCCTCTTATTCCCGGCATTTCACCGCCATCTCATCTGCTTGATGGCCACCAGGCATTCAGCTGAATCATTATGCTGCCATTGATCGCCACAAACCACCCGAGGCCAAACCGGTTTAAAGATTTGATGTAGAAACTATATTTTACATTTCATTCGTTCAAAACTCATTGGCCCATTTCCAAGATTAACCACTTCAAAAATATAAGTCTGGATGGGATCATCTAAATTCATATTTAATGTATAAAGGAATTCATAATTAAATTCTTGTTACTGATAAACTGATTTCTGTAGGGAATGTTTGGTGTATCATTTTATGAAGCGAGTAGAAATCGAAAACGTGTTTTGCTTTTTGTGCTTTTTCATTGTTCAAAATGATTGTTTCTTGCGGTCTTTCACCGTTCAAAAAATATATATCTGTTTTGAAAAAATATTATATATATATATATATATATTAAATTGGGGCCCTAAATAACTCTTACAATTTTTATTGCAGCTGAATTAAAGCGATATAACTGTTAATGGATTGAAGAGAACTAAATTAAGACGTTAAATAATTAATCAAGTACCTTTTTTTATATATAATATAGGGAGATTATAATACGAAAGTAATATTCTTGCAGAACAAAGTATATAGTCTGTGCTCTGAAATCCTATTATATCAATTTTTTTTTCCTATCTGGTTATTACTTTTAGAGGTATTCGGAAAAAACTATTAGATGGTTATTGACAATGTCATGCCTCGGTCATGATTACTTGCAAAACATTTTTATGATTTTTTACTTAAAATAAGCTTTGTTTTCGGACAAATTAATGCTGTTTACACAAAAATTTAAAAAAAAAATATTTGTAGTGATTTCTCAATTTAGAATACCATATAATGAGTAAATTGAAAATTACTAAAGATAAATCTATAGGCTATTTTTTAACATTATTTGATCAGTTACTATATTTTTTTTTGAAAATATCTAATGATCCTGGCACATATACTGAGGCTATTTTGATGTAAGACTTTCAATTATTAAAAAAATGTTATAGTTTGAAATAATTCTTACTTTCTTGTATCATTTTATAAAAATTCCTATTTTATACCAATAATGCATGCATTTAAAGTTTTAGTACCATAATAATTTAAAAATAATTATTGAATGATTATGATATTTTCAAAATGCATTAAATGGAAAATGTGATGTATTCTGTTGTGAACCTTAATGACTGAAAAAATATTTTGATATGAGTGGTATTTTAAGAAATTTCAAATTCAGGCTATTTTCATGAAGAGAAAATATTTATGTATATACAAAAGTAATAATACAATTATCTCTCAAGAAAACAGTTAAGTTTTTTAATTAAGTTAACATTAAGTTTTTTAATTAAGTTAAGTTTTTTAATTTATTAATAATCATCATGTCTAATACTCTTTTAGCCAATATGAATGTCAAATTTGTCTTGCAGCAATAAGAGTTGTGAATGTTGTTAAAGTCTTATCTTCTAGATGCTTACGTTTTCATTTCTTAATCGAAAATTTTCAAATTGCTAATCTTATATCTTACAGTCAAATTAGCAAAATGGTAAAATGTTTAGAGAAATTTGAGTTGCTAGTGTTTATAATATTTTTTTACAAATTCTCATTTAATTTGTTCTATTCATATGTATGTATGCCTTTCCAGAGGGATTTTAAACTTTGTATTCGACTTTCGACACACTGCTTATCATCTGAATGAGATGAAACCTTATATACACGTATAATTCCTTTTAAATGTAATATTATGGTTTGATCAATTAGTGGCGAACGTAGAAGTGAGGGGGAGGCTTGTGATTCCTTGTGTGTACTTAATAAAACCCAATTAAATTGAAATTATGCTCCCACGCATAAATCAAGTAATTACTTTTAGTCTTAAATTTCCTGACTGAATAAAATTATATAAATGCGAATGCCTTTTACTGTGCTTCGGTTCTTCTTTTCATTGTAGTTTTGAGCTACAAGCGCCGACCGTATGCTTTATGCGTACACTCACGTTGCCTATGACGCTTTGTACCTGACATTTACATACGCATCTCCTTTAAACTGAATTGCGTGTTCATTGCACTGATAAAATGTCCTGATAATTATTTCTAACTCCTAAATTTCACAAAAATTATGTTAAATTTAGAGCTGTACCTAATGATTCAAATATTTATATTATTACGCATGGGAAAGTTTTATAAACCAATTTTTGAAATACTATTGACAATTTTTATAAGACTGCTATTATTAAAAATAATTATGAAATTATGAACCATATAAAATATATAGAAATAGACTCTATTTAAATTCATGGCTTTGAAGATTTACTTGATTCCATATTTTAAATCATGATTTGATTAAGGTCAATTTGATTGTTTACAAACAATTAAAAATTAATAGATCTATATCTTCTGAAAAAATTTGACCTCTTTTTAATCTTGCTCTAACACATTACTATATTTGTTACAATGGAAAGAAAACTATAAACTAATGAAATACATACTACAAGGGGGCCCAGCTAGTAATAGTTTAGATGCATTATTTAGATTATAAATTTAGAGGTAACAATAATTTCTAGTCACTTAGATTTTTTGTTCATTTTATTGTTTTTCAAATTTAGATACAATAACTTACTTATCATTTTATTCATCATAATTGAATCTGATTAAATCTAATGTAAATTCATGTAAAACACATAAATGTTTTGAAAAATGTTAATAATGTGATGATTACTAATATTTATAACAAGATAGTTAAGTACTGTTTCAATGTTCATAAAATTCTTTCTTTTCGTAGTATTTTAAATTTGAATAATTAAGAAGTATTTTATACAATTATTAATGATATATGTATCGAATGATTTTTTTTAATTCCTAAGAACATTAATATTTTTTATATTACTGTGCAAAGGTTGATTATCCTATCAATTTTTAAAAAGATGTTGAAAATATAAAAATTATATATTAAATTTTTTTATTATATATGAATTAAATTTCTATTTCTTTCTCTTTTTTTAAATTTATCTCTTTCTTCTTTTCACTTATTGCATCATTCCTTCACCTTACTCTATTTTTATTTCTAATTTTTTTGCACATTGTTTTAAAAAAATAGGATATTTTTAATCTAATAGATGATTCCCTTTTAATTTTGTGATTGAGCTTTTTTTTAAAATTTTAATGATGCTACGTATTCTTATCTACGATTAATTTTATTTTTTAAATATGTAATACATTGATTTTTAAAATATCGTTTCTCTAGTTTTTGTTCAGTAATTTTTAAAAGTAAAAACAAATTATGTTTATTAAAACCTACTAATTTATTAGTATGGTTTCTTTTAAATTAATCAGTCAATGTTTATATTGGCAATGGATTTTATATTAGTAGTAGGGGTAGGCATACATATGAATTATGTATCATATTTTCCTTTTTCTTAAAATTTTGTATATTTTATAACTTTTTCTTATTTATTTGCAATTCGTAAAGTGTTTCATGTGGTTATATGTAATTAAATATTTTCAACTAGGATTTGTTTTCTTTAAAATGTTTGAACACTAATAATGGGTGAAGAGTAATTGGTATTTATGTACATTTTGTTTTATATGCTTATTTTTTGCTCAATTAATATTTTTTTAAAGATTTTTTTGTTTAATTAATATGTTTCTTTCAGATTTTTAATTAATTTTACTATTTTTTACACATTTATATAAGTACGAGTATTTTTGAACAAAAACTGTATTCAAATGTGCCTAACCATGAAAATGATCCTGAAAATTTATTAATTCGTAGTGAATATATTCTTACTCCTGGACATCTATTCAAAGACCGTAGTGAGTCCGCAGAAGCTGTTTGATCATGATAGCGACATCTTGACCGGCTTTACTTCTGCCGAGTCTTATTTTTAAGAGCTTACTCCAGTACAGACAATTATGTAGGGGGAATGATACACTTTATAAATGTTGGAGGTCATAGTCCTTTATTTATGATTGTTTTTGGTTAAATTAATATTTTGCTTTTTATTTTGATTTTTAACTGGCTTAAAATATTTTAAATGTTTTATTATGTGTAAATGAGTTGTTTGCAATTTAACTGAAGGTGATTACTAATTTACACTCTTTTTCTGTGCTTCATTTCCTAAATTTGCTGATTTGTGTTTGTTATAAGCATGTGAAAAAACATTTTATTAAGAAAATTTTTTTCTGTCGTTCGCAGAAAAGTCTTGGAACAGAAACGAATATAAAGCGGGTCACTTAAAACTGTTGCAAGATTAAGATTTTCTTTGATGCGATTTTATTTCCTTTCCCTTTCTTAAACGAATAATGTTTATCATAAAAGTATAAATTCACTTTTATCAATAATACGTAAAAGGTTTCTTTTTTTCATTTAATTTCTTAAAGGAGGAACATTATTAATTTGTGAAAGACGGTAAGACATATTTTAGTGAAAGGTATAAAATAATGACCTTAAAAAATTGCATCTCTTACTCATTATAGGTAGAATGATAGACTTTAGACAGACAGATAATTATATTATTTCAAATAGTTTTATTTAAACGTAATGTATAGTAAGATACTTTCAGTCTTAAAGGACTAGTTACCAAAATTATTGGTGTTTCTCATTATTTTTATTGAAACAATAGAATTGGAAATAGAAATATATTTTATTTATGCACATAAAAATATAATTTAATATAATAACACCAACAAAGAAATTTTATTAAATATTTGAGTGAAAAACAACTTAACAATAATATGCACAATTTTATTTAAAACAGTTCTAATCCGAAAAGTAATCTAATTCTTTAACGTGTGTACTACTTTTGTATTTTTTTCTTTATAAAATGGACTTAAAAATTAAAATAACCAATCACCGACTAAAGAAAAGCAAATCTGCTAAACGGCAACCAAGCAAATATTATTAGTTTATTAAAAAATATGTAACTTTTCCGCAAGAAAATTAATAAATGTTATCAAAATTTATTTTGTGTACATGTTCATCTCAAATAAATATCATCAAATTACATTCAAATTAATTTCTTTCAAACATAGGAAAAGATTTATACAAAATATTTAGATATTTTAAATATTTTTAAAGCTTTCCATGATAAGCCAATTCTTTGAAAATAATAACATAAGTAGATAACTACATTTCATGCACATTTTAAATCTTAATAAGTTTAAGGTCAGCAAAGCAAGAAAAATTGCGAGTTGCTCCGAAATACTTATAAATAGATAAATATTTGCTTACTTAAACACAACTTACTAATTGCATAAAATATGAAGCAAAATATTAAAATCCTGAGGATAGTTCGGCACTGATTAGCTTCCGTGGTATGAAGTACTAAGCGAAAGTTTTAACTTTTTTTCCTCTAAAGAACCGTTTATTTTACTCAAACTATATTTTTTTT
>BMAW01071334.1:49766-60167 GCA_019974015.1 Nephila pilipes | reverse complement strand
TATCTTAAAAACCACTAACAAAAAGAATTTAAAGCAGCTTAAGACAAACATTATTATTTATAAATTAATAGAGGACATTCAAGTACGGTGACAAACACACGAAATATCTAAAACTACACAACCATACTGTTTTGTATTGATAGGCTATATTATTCCACCAACGCTTTTAAAATATATCCTCTGTAAGGCGTGTTTTCTGTATAGTACCACCTTGTTACCGGCAGTTCCGGAAAATTTAACTGCCGGATTGCAGAAGGAGTGCTGCAAAAAGAAAAATAAATTTTCCAAATTGTATTTAACGTTCAGTTCTCCATATATGGTAAGAAATACCACAGAAAATGTTATTTAAAAATAAGATTGAAAATAAAAGGGGATTAATGATTTTGTAATAATGCGTAAAATAATGCTTTTTGTTCTGAATTTAAGAGTTGAATATTTTTATACTAGCACTTGCAAAGTGTCTACCTCGAATTTATGAAAGGATTGAATTACTTTGAGAGATTTCAACATTGCTTTACATATTACTATTTTTCTCCCTGAAATATTTGTTTTCAACTGAAAACAAATATTTCAAGTACATAATTATATCTGGGAAATTTAGTTACTTAAGAGCTTTTTTTATGTTCCAAGTCAGACTCGCATTTTAATTCTTCAAAGATAAACTATTTAGTTTTAAATAAAAAAAAAAAAATGAGAGAAATTTTTTCTGAAGTTTCAAAATACTGTTCTGTCATAATTCATTTGGGGCGAAAAACTGATTATGGAAGTAATAAGAAACAATATGATAAAAGAAATTTACAACCATTTCTATTTAAGCATGATCGAGCCACGTCGAAGAGAAGGAGCTGCCCTGCCATCTATCCTCATATGCTGTAACTACGTTTCGGCCAATTTGTAACGTTTTATTTTGCTTAATTTCGCTCGTTACTCTATGTTAATAAACAACACCAGTATATCATAAGGATTAATTATACTTTTCAGTAAATTTAGTTTTGAGATGATACAAATAATCCAAGGACTTTTCAAATTCAAATATTTTTTTTAATATTGGAAGTTTGAGATCTTTAGAATAAATATCTATCAGCAAATTACATTTTGAGTACCTGAACGCTGTACTTTGCTTGGAACAAAACATAAATTTATCTCAAGCGTAATTGTAGATAAATTTGACAGTTACATTTTACGCGTTGCTATTAAAATATACTTTTAATAATATATTTAAATCTATGGAATAATCGATAGCTTAAAAAAGCACATAGTAAAAGGTGTTATTTTAATTTTCATTTCCTGAAAATATTTTATCCCGCTTAAAAACGCTCATTTTAAATAAGTTAATGATTTTTTAATAATTCATATCACATTAGATGGAAGAAAAATAACTCACTTTTTCAAATTTCTCCTTCATTTATTTTGAAATCCATTGTTTAAATTACAGAAACACTGATGTTCATCTATAATTTTTACATTTGTGTAAAAATAACCCTTAACTTTATAGGTGATCATATTTTTTTTTAATCTGAAACGAAAATTAAAAGCCCAAGTTTCTCTCTTTTACTAAGCTCAATGTTCTTTAATTTATATAATCCTAACATATTTATCCCTGAATGAAATGTTTTTTTCTTCATTATTTTTTTTGGAAAATGAACTTAATTCTTTTTGAATTTAAACATTATTATGGTATTACTTTACTCAAATATATCATTCAAAAACCGAATCAATCATGAAAGCTCGGAATCTACAAACATATGTCATTTTGAGTTACAATAGATTACCTAACTTTTTGAATAAACATTGCAAATAAAAATGTAATTGATCGTTTTTCGGTAACTAATATTATATTTTAAGATGAAATACATTTTAAAACATATTATTGAATCTATTTAAGGGATGGTGTTATAAATGTCACGCGTAGTCCTGAGAAATGTTTCTAAAACATTTCTTTGATCCCAAAAATGAAAACCATAACTTGTTCCAGTATTTCATTCCACACAATAACTATAAATTAAATATATTCGTACTAATAAAACAAATATTATAAAAGTGATCTGTAAATTTTCAAAAATCCCGCAAGCATCCTTTACATTCTTAAAATATCCCTATAAGATTACATTTCTTTGTTCAGGTGGATTGTTACTTAACTTCGTTATGATATATAGGTTTAAGCAGTGACAAGTATTGAAAGTGTAGAATATGTACAGAGTAATGTTCACATTAAAAAAGCAAGTGAATAGTTTTAAAATAAGAAAGATCTGAATTACAGCAATTTTTTTAAGAACAGAGATTATTATTCATTATATAATTTGAGCTGTATTAACACTTTAATCTCTCAAATATTTGTGGTGAATAAGTGTATAGGTATATATTATGTGGGTAATTGAAAGCAGTCAGAAGTGATAGAGCAATATTATATTGTTGGTTGGAGCATGAGTTGAAAACCAAAATAAGTAAATTTAACTGAAAAGTTAAAAATATTTTCATTTGATTCATTCACTATACCTGAAAAAATTAGAATTAAAATCGGTCGAAGAAATAATTTAGATTTGTGGACAATAATAATTTCTCATTAATGTATATCTCTTTAATCAATGTTTTTATATGTATGTACTTAATGAACAAAAATTAGCAAAATCTAATTATTAAAGTCTTATCGAAGATATTTTTTTTTAAAATCACAGAAGATGCTTTCAATAAAACTTTAACATGTTCGAAAGTGAAAGAGTAATAAAAATAATTAATAAGTATCAAAAAGTTATGAGCAGAGGGAATAAATAATAAAATTGAAACAAAATTTTTATGCTAATATAAACACTTGGATTTCTCAAAAATATTTTTATCCATAATAATTGTTTATTTTTAAGTCATTTATTTAAATAAAGAATATTTTTCAAATATTATTCTTACTAAATGCGAAATTCAAAGTATTTTCTAAAACTGACACGTAAAGTATTAAGCATTATGATTTCTGATATATATTTTAAATTTAAAACCGGATTAGATAATACAGAATAATTTATATTAGAATTAACTATATGACAGAAACAGAAAACAGATAGTGGTATGTTTAACCAACAGAGAGTTACTATAGGTGTTTAAGCGAATAAGATAGAAAATTTATCTTCATAAACATCATTTAACATTTTAAGGCATATGCATGCCACAGCAATATGCAGAATAAATATATTGTTCCTTGAAATCTTTTACACTAAAAATAGTGTATTTAATTTTGTTGTGATTCATACTTTTATTTTTATCAAATCATATTATAATAATATATATTAAATATATGTTCATCCTTAGAAGATATTAAGGAATTCTAAATAACTGATTCCAGCACATACAAATAATTTAATCAAAAAACATGAAAGGAATAAATATAAATGCTTACTAATATATATGATTTGTACAAATATTCTCATTGTCTTTATCATAAAATTTAAAAGTAGTAAACCTGTTTAAAAATGTTCAAGTAATTTTTGTAAGTTTTTGTTCATTGACTTTCAAATTCTGATAATTTATTCAGCTGTAAATTTAAGAGATAGTTAAATAAACTGTAAAGGTTTTAATTATATACAATTATATGTAAAAAAAATTTTTTTTGCTCATAAAATGTAAATGGAGTAAACGTTGTAAAAAAACTGAAATGACTTAATTTGTTATATTTCCAATACTTCAATATGTTATCCTAGATGGTTTCCGAAGGCGCAAAAAAACAATTTCAAACAATACGATTAAATAAGTCTGAAAAATACAATTAATTTAAGAAAAATAATATGTATTTAAAAAAAAAACATGAAAAGAGAAAGATTAATTTGATTAAATTTATGTAACAAGAAAAGTTTTACTAAATGTTTAAATAATAAAACTAAAAAGTGAATAAACATAATTTTTGACATTTAATTTGAAAGAAAATGTTTGAATTTGAAATTATACATAAACTATAGAATCATTTTTACAGAAGATAGTTTTGTGCATAGATATGGATCTTCATATCTATAATTGTACAATGGAGAGACGAAGTATTGTATTCAAAGGGCCTTAAAGTTTTAACTGAGTTAAACGAGAGAGTAAAGAGATTGAGTTTCATCACAAGTAACTGTGGAATTTTCTTTGGTTGAAATAGTCGAAATGCTCAATTTCTTTAACATGGCTATGATTTTCTGAAGTTTAATAGTAAAATAACTTTAAATGTGGAGAATTCAACAATAAAACGTAATTAACACAGAGTATTTGTAGATAATATTTTTATTTATAAGAGAGTTTTAAGTAGCATTATACAAATTATTTTATATAGCTAATAAATACATTAAAAAATGTTTTGACAATCTGTCATCAGCTTCTCCTTTGAAAAAGTTCAAAGCTTCACACTATAAGTTCGAGTTATATATATATATATATATTCCTTAAATATATACTTCGAAAAAATAATCTATTCTTATTTTTAACCTTTAAAAGGAGTAATGCGGAAAATCAAAACAATCAAACAACATTTATATTTAATGTGAGTCCTTGGTGTATACATAAATAACATGAACTTTAAAAATTCATGATTATCACATCCTCCGACGATCCTGGCCGCAAGAAGCGACCTGCACGCACTTATGTTACCTACGGTATTTGTTAATGTTAAAAGTAAATGTTTTTCTCCCACCAAGCTTTGATAAAATTGCGCTTAGTTGAATGTATGGAAAAAATGTCATGAATTTATAGCTGATGTGGCACATACTGTTAAAAAAATTTGTAACAAATAGTTTAATTGATATATTACGAAATAATTCGTTCATGATCCTATATTTATTGATAAATTGAGAAATTATCAATAAAAAATATCCTAGATTGAGAAAATTCATGATTTTTATGAATAATAATTTTATCATAATTTTACGTTGTTACATTGATTGAAATCTACACTGATACTCAAATGTATTCAGGAACAAAGTTTTTATAAATTACTGGAAAAAATTGTAATTTTTTTATCATACTATTTTTTTTAAATGTTAATAATTTGTATTAAAATATAATTGATAAGAATTCTTCAGAGTAAAGTACAGTACAAGAGGTTTTCCTACTTTAGCGTTGCGTAACGTACTTTTTGAATTTTTTTAACTATCTTTGTTAAAATAGGTATCGCTAACCCGAATTCCAGAGAATAAAAATAAAAACAGAGTGAGAAATGTTTAAATACATTTTTTAACACAAATTATAATCTCTTGAGGAAATACTGTTTAGTATAGATTCCTCATAAATATACATTCCATAATTGAAAATATGCAGTAATAATAATGCTACTCTCATGAAGAATCTTAAATGCTCCTTAAGAGGAAATTGAAACTAATTCAAATAATTCAATAATCGTTATAGTTGTATAATATTATGAAATGTGTGGTAATACGAGTGCTGAGAAAGTTATTTTAACCTTCCTGTAAATTTTTAGAACAACTTATCAGATATCTGAAAGCACAAAACCAGGGAAAGAAATTTCTTAACTTGCAGGTGTGAAAATTTCATTAACTGTCTAAAAACTTGTTTCCAGTTCTAAATACTAAAGTAAAACCGTCAGTGACACGAATGAATGATGTAATATAAGAAAGACAACTGTAAAAATGTTTAGAAAAGCTGTGATTGTAAATTTTTGAGCAGAGAAAACTCACGAAAATACGAGATTACTTTTAAATACCATAAAATTAAGAATTCATCTTTCTTAAATTAAAATTTTTGAAAAAAAATGTTCTGCTTTTTCTCACTACATTTAAATATTTGCCATTTATTTTACATTAAATGATTTCCGTAGGTCTGTTGACGTAAAAAAAGGTCTTTATAAAGAATCATATGTACACTAAACTTAAATAAATGTATATTTTTCATGTTAAATTAAATTATAAGTCTCAAGATCATTTGTACTTAAGCACTTTTATTAAAGTAACCGAAACTAAGAAAACTGATTTTAAATTTATTTGATTTCTAGGAAAATGTGCTAATGACATAATTCCCTTTCTTACTGAGATTCAGCAAGCCATTCATACCTAAGAGAATACTTTTGCATAAATATGAAATTATTCGGAACACATTGTCAGGGGAATATATGAATCTAATTATATGTATAAAATTATTATTATAAACTATCTTTAATAGAATAATCCTGATATTAAGCATTAAAATGCCGAATTCTGAAGACCTATGAAAACTTAATGATATTTGAGAAAAATACGAACTGCATAAATCGAATTAATTCCTAAATAAAATTTAATTAATAAATCTGTTACTAAAGTTAGCCGAATTTGCTGGTGCATTAATATTGTTTATGAGAAAAAATATATTCTACCTTTGACTGTAAAAGCTTATAGTTTTAAATGTAAAAATTAGTGTAAAAAATTATAAAATCTACTTAAAATAAAGTTTTAGTATGTATTTATCTTTAAATCATTTGTGTCACATTAAAAGAATTTTTTTTTCAATAATTTATTTGATTCATAATTTCAACTGAAAAATATATTAAATTTCTTAACTTGAAAAACTTTTCGTAAATGAAAAAAATTTCTTCAAATATTTTTTTTTGGTATTGATAGAATTTTAAAACAATTATTCTGCCTATAAAATAATGTTACTCATAATACATATCTTACGTAAAGATACAAATTTTCAGCCAAAACATAAATGTGAAACGTGAAAAACAAGCCGAGGATTAAACTTTGAATATTTAATAGAAATTTCAAAGTACTTTTATAATTAAAATTTTAATTACTTTTGTCACGCAATGAAGAATTGTATAATATTACATGGTAGATTGTTAGATATTATAGAATGATATTCTTTTCACTTTTAACATAAAGGAATGAAAGTATTATCTATTTGTGCCTTATTTTCCATAAATAATTGTGCCATTTATTTAAATTTCTTATTTGTCCCTTGAAATAACTTTGCAAATGTGTCTTATATTGTACAAATGTAATTTATTTGTAATATATAGTAATAATATATAATATTTTAGTGAAATAGTTAACTTTGATATAAGGAAATAAAATAGATATATATTTGATTTGTCCAGAAATAAAATTTTCAGGAGCCATAAAGACACAAAAAGCATAATTACTCGAAATTTTTATTAAAACTATTGAAAACTATTTGCGTTACTTTTAAACATTTAAGAACTACCACTGGTGATAGACTTTTAATTTTCGGATTTTTTTACCATGAGCTAACTTTTTGTATAGCGGTGTAGAATAAATCCGCCTTCTGAGAGCGGAGTCACTGCGCGAATGCCGTCTACAAGCCGATATTATATTTTCTCTTCAACAGGGTTTGTTTTCCATATTTTAGTTCTACTTGGACATCCACTGCGCCACAAATGAAGTGATTATTGTTAAATTTTCGTGGTGAATCTATAATGGGATACAACGTAATTCCTGTCAATTAATTTTTAGGATCTGTGATATGATGCAGTTTGATTTGAGAATCTCTTCCAGTAAAGAACCGTTACCTATGTAAATTAATCTAGAAATATCAATGTGTAATGATCAGGATTGATGGAATAACATCTGCATAATTGTGGAGAACTTAATAGTAGGTTTTACTGACAGAAATAATGAAGTGAGACTTGCAGTGAAGAAATAAGAATTAAGCTGTTAAGAGTATAGTGATATCGTTTTTGAAATTAGGAAAAAGTGAGGAGCTGAATACGGACAATAGATCGAACTAAACTTTCCGGCATTATTATTGACTGATACAAGATTAATAACTGAAAGATAAGTAAATAATTAATAATTAGTTCCGGACGTCATATGTAAGAACCATTTACGCATACACGTATAAAAAAGCGTATTGCGTTTCAAGGATTCCTTAGATTTAATAAAATGTTGTCTGATATCTCAACTGACCCTTACTAGTATGAAATTAAGGGTACATTATTGATTCACGATGATGTAATTAAATGAAGGGTTTTCACTGAAGGCGTTACATAGTGTTCAATCCACGTCTCATAACTTGCCGATCCGATAGCGGTAGTCGTCGCAGTCGTTACGTCACTGCTGCTCCAATGCACTGGGCTGAGCTCCAGAAAAAGTTCCTAGCAGAGCAGTATCTTCCCATTGATGACGATATGCAGATAGTTGGCAGACATTGACTCCTCTCTTGAACAGTGTAGTCCTTCGACACCAGAATGTAGAAATTAGTTTCAAGATATGATGGAAGATTGAATTCATGTAAAACTTAAGTTGAGAAGTAACTGATAGAGTGCTGTATCAGTTTCAATAAATATTCTCAGGTAATTACAATTTGTTTCTTCTCATGGCCTCAGAAATCTAACTTTTTGTAAGAACTAAGTGTATTCCATATTGCTTTGCCCATTGTGTTGCTAGAGTAACATTTAATTCAAATTATCATCTTATCTACCTACAACAATAATTTAATGTAACAAATATAATGGATCATGTTCTCTATATAATTTGAAATAAAATTTACTCTTAACAAAAATTCATTTGAAATAAATAATTTACGAATAAAACGATACATTGTTACTAAGTTGTTTCATTAAATACTAAAATTAATTGAAAGCTATTTATCATATTAATACACCTAATATTTATATTAATAATCACCTCATCTGCTAAATACATTAATAATATGTTTGAATGTTCATGTATATTAAACTGTTTACATTTGGATAACCAAACATATTTAAATAAACTTCAATTTTTTTGGTAATGGATATATTATCTTTAAAATAACTTAATATCACAAAATTATTTTGAAATTGGAAAAATACAGGTGTGATGGGAGACTTTTAAAAATATTAACTAAATTATTTTTTTTTATTAAAAAACATTCGCTTCATTTTGGTAAGCAAAAATGCATGTATATATCGTAAATATTTATTTACAAATAAAGATTTGGAAATTAATTGTAGCTTTAAAATTTAAATTATATTAATAATTTTCTATTCTTGATTATAAATGTCTATTTGAAGTTCATATTTTTAATTTTTCTAAAAAAAAATAGGTTAGAGCGTCTGGCGTATTTCACTTAAAAGCCATTACAAAAAAATTTCAAAAACAGACCTTTGAGTGAACGCGAATTATTTTATACATTGCATCTCTTACCAACTCACAAATAAACTATTTTTAAACAATGTATAGTATCAAATAAATTGTTACTTTAAGTTAAAAGTTACGCAATATTTATATAAATGAGCAGTAAAAATCTCTACTCCTTATTAATTATTATTATAATACATATTTGTTTTTCTAAATAACTTTGACTAGGTATAGTCGGAATTCTTAGCGTTACTTAGAAAATAATTAATATACACAAATAACTATTTGAGTCGTAATTGTTCAAAAACACTAACATAAATCCGAAGTTTTTAAAATAAATTCATTAAGTTTTTATATAGTTTCGAAGGCTATTTCGAAAGTTAAAGTCTACTACGTTCAGTGAGTTTTGATATTTTGACTGAAAAACTATCCTTCTCATTTTTCTTTTCACATAGTAATACTGAATGTCATCAACATCTCTGTATAGTTTTACCACGAATAATCACATAATTAAAGAAAAAATTCAAGATTGACAAAGTTATATTATTTCTTATAAAATATTGTATAGATCGAAACTATATATCTCAAAAAAATAAAAAGAGGAAAATGAAATTATAAAATTAAAATTAAGTACTATAAGGCTCAGATCATTGGCTATTCATTGATGATACCATTTTCATCAACAAATCTTACATTTCATAGAAATAAACATCTAGAAAGGAAGTTAATAATTTAAACGTTTACCATTTTTTCTTCAAGGAAGCCCAAAGAATACGATAATGTCATAATTATTTAATCATAATTTAAAAATGAAAATTTCTCGACAACTTTCCTAACAGCCTTATCAATAGATAGTCTCAATTTTATCAACTAATTTTTTTCATTTGTTCTATTGGTTTGCATAAGTTGTTGTGGAATTCATTATCGTATGCCATTGCTTATCAAACCAAAACATTTGTCAGTTCGTCAATATACAATTGTTGCACAATGTTAATTCAAGGAAACATTTGTTTCATATATTTGATGGAACAAAAAGTTCAATTAAATTTCAAAAATTTGTAAGTGTGAATTACGGTTTCTTAAATTTCTGTCAATTGAAAGCATAGCTTACATGTAAAAAATAAATTAGAAAACTAATTGAAGTAAAATTGTCTAAATATTAAAAACCTTAGAGTTAGTTAGTATATATAGTTCCTTCAATTTAGACAATTTAAATAGAAATAAAATACTCGAACCACAATTTAACAAGATTTCAACTTTAAAAGAGTTTACATAGAAAAGCACAATTTTGGTTTCTTTATATGAAAAATATGAACAAATTTATATTTTTAATCTTCTCAATACAGTAGCATTATTCTTTTTTCAAACTTACATA
>BMAW01071334.1:0-49741 GCA_019974015.1 Nephila pilipes | reverse complement strand
TTACGAATGCATTTATTTAAACAAAATATGGCACATATAGTTTTCAGGTGTCAACATTTTAAAATAGATTGATTGAAACTGTTTTTGTAAACTAGATTGCCATTAAAGAATACAGGCCGCCTTTGATATTTACACCGGTGTCTCACCAGGGTTGTGGCATATGTATGTGTAATAATAATATGGCAACATATATCACCAGCATGTGTATGTATGATCTTGAGATAGTTGGAAATGTAAAGGTTTTGTATTTTTACTACCAAATTTGGTTGCAAATGTTGGCGCACAAAAACTATGTAATGCCGCTCATTTTCGTTTGAAACTCAATGCATTCGTAGCCTAATAGTTTGAAAGAAAGAACTCATGCCTGTATTGAAGATTAAAATATGGAATTTGATTCATATTTTTCATGTAAAAGAACTAAGGCGATAACTTTATATTAGCTATTTTAGAGAACTAATCAGAACAATGGTTCTGATATTTTATTCTGTTAGAGTAATCACAAACAGAGGGAACTACTCTAATAATGATAAAAACAGCTGAGTTATCGAGGTTGGAGTAAAGTCGTGTTGTAGTTTGTTTAAAAGATGGAAAAAACCGAGTTTCGTGTTCTGATAAAACATTGTTTTTTAATGGGTAAAAACACCGTGCAAGCGAAACAATGGATTGAAAAATGTTACCCGGACTCTTGTCCATCAAAAGCAACGATTTGTCGGTGGTTTGCCGAGTTTAAACGTGGTCGTACCGACACAAATGACGCGGAACGCTCGGGTAGACCTGTGGAAGCCGTTACACCGGAAAATGTGAGTGAAGTGACAAAAATTATAATGAAAGATCGTAAAGTGAAGCTCCGTGAGTTTGCTGAGATGACACAGATATCATATGGAAGTGTATTTACTATCCTTCGTGAAAAATTGAGCATGAAAAAGGTTTTTTCCAAGTGGGTGCCGCGATTGCTTTCGATGGAACAAAAACACCAACGAGTCGATGATTCAGAAAGCTGTTTATCGCTATTTACTCGCAACAAAAAAGATTTCTTGCGTCGTTACGTGACCATGGACGAAACATGGATACACCACTACACTCCAGAGTCGAAGCGGCAGTCATCTGAGTGGCGCACAGCTGGCGAAAGCCGTCCGAAGCGTCCGAAAACGCAGCAGTCAGCTGGCAAAGTCATGGTGTCAGTTTTTTGGGATACGCATGGCGTGATTTTCATTGACAACCTCGAAAAAGGTAAATCGATCAACAGTGATTATTATATTGACTTGCTGGTGCGTTTGAAAAAACGACCGCACATGCAGAGAAAAAAAATCCTTTTTCACCAAGACAATGCACCCTGCCAGAAGTCGATGAAAACAATGGCAAAATTGAACGAATTGGGCTTTGATCTGCTTCCCCACCCCCATACTCGCCAGATTTAGCCCCCAGTGACTATTGGCTCTTTGCTGATCTTAAAAAAATGCTCCAGGGAAAAAGATTTGGCTCAAATGAGGAGGTCATCGTTGAAACTGAAGCTTATTTTGAAGCGAAAGATAATTTTTTTTTAAACATGGTATTGAAAAATTGGAAAAGCGTTGGAACGATTGTATCACCCTAAAAGGTGATTATGTTGATGAATTAAAAAAAAAATTTGCGAAAAAAATGTTGTTTTCAATGTTAGTCACGGGACTTATTGATTTATGTGTTACATGCCTCGTCCAATAAAATGGATTCTTCCTTTAGCTTCCTGTTTTGTTAAACTTGAATACCACTTCCTCTTGTCACAATGATTTGGCATTTCCATCCTCTAGAAATTCCATTACATTCTTCGAGAGCGGCTTGTGAGAATGCTTCTCCCTTTCAGCGTTACATAGCTATGAAGTTAAGCCCATGGATATTTATTTATACAGCGAATTCGCGTTACGCTGAAGTGCTAGGAAAGATTCTAGATGAACTTGGAAGTGATTTTCGGGAAAATGATGACACTGTGAAGAAAATTTTGCCTGTGAAAATTCTAATTCTACAGACCCGTAAGTTTGTTCTGAGGACAATAATTTCTCTTAACCACAAACAACAAATTATTTCGTGAAATTATACTTTGCAAATAATTCATTCTAATAGTCATCGGTTGAACCTAATCAAAATGTTACAACTCTAGCTAACAGCGCATTAAGACTTCCTCTAAAATTAGATGATGTCAAAAATAAATAAATAATGGGAAACAACTTTTTACTGATGCACTTTTACGCATAATTGTGAAATGAAAAATTTTCTCTATCACTATTAGACACAAAATTTAAGACTCCAAAAATAATTCGAGAATCCTCAGTATTTGGAGTAGTACACAAAGAAACCAAAATTGAAATAACTGATAACATGTTGTTTGTGCGGACGGGTCAAAGGAAAGGGGCTACAGCAAATTTAATACAGCAAATTTAAATGTATTTTACCAAATTCTAGTTTGTTAGGTAGGAACGCAAAAATTCTGTGATAAAAATGGCTAGGAATGAATTGTTGACACCCAAGAAATCTCTGAAATGTTGAAATGTTGATCAGTCATCGGATATTATCAAATGTTTTAAGTATTGTATCGTATTGAATTTTCTACTATAGAAATTTGATTTTTATAAAAAATAAATAAAAAGCAGGACTAGTATTTATATCTTATTAATTTGATGATACTGATAATAAACGGGATTTAATTCTTCTTCCAATAAGAAAGTCCTCCGATATTTCTTTAATCATTGTCTTTGTTAAGAATCAGTTACTTTTTCTTTGTGAAGGTTTTTTAACACTTTCGCTACCGGAGGGGAAAAAAAGAATATCTTCTCTGGTCCGCGGCTTCTTACCGCGGAGTGTCACGCTTTGCAAAAACGATTTTAGATATTAAGCCTTATTTCGTGAAAATAATTCATTTAAAATCGGCAATTGATTAAAATGTTTTGGTATTTATAAATATTATTTAAAATGCATTAAACTTAATATATACGAAAGAAAAAAAATTTAATCGAAAGTTTTATGTTTTATACATAAAATTATTACATAAAAACCATATATTTTACGAAAATACAAAATTTACTTACATTTGTTACTTAAATTTCATGGGGTAATGATGTACCATTACATAATATATTAAGATATGAAAAATGAATCTTATTCTCTGTATGGTATTTTTTATATATAAGAAAATCTTTAATGCATAGTCCAACGTCACATATATTACACACATATTTTGACACTACACTCAAGAGTTTGAGCAAATAGCACATCTTCTTCGTGCTTTTTCTTACTTTAATGCCTATGTACAGATTTGGATAAACATTTCTGTCAGATTCCTTCATTAGTTCGCAAATCTCAATGTCAGATAAATACTTCTTTCTCCTCATGATTGTCACTACAAATAAAAACCGACCGTAAGAAACGAACAGCTGAGAGCATCTGTTACCGAAAGCCCTAACCCCTATAAAGGGACATAAATTCTACATCGAACTTCTGAAAAGAAAGCAAGAAAGAAAAAAGCAAACTTGAAGCAAGTGAATCCTTTAAATCATCCCATTTAAGGAGCAGCGGTGCATCACTAACTTTTAACAATCACCCCCTCCTGGTAGCCAGAAGGGAAATCCAAGCCCATATCACCAAGGTCAACACTCCAAATAAACTATCTATATAGATTTCACGGTATTGTAACGCCCTCTATTAACCTTAAAAAAATCAAACAAAACGTTTTCATCAAGCGTATCTCTATAAATATGTTGGTCCGTAGAAAACACTCACGGAGCGTATCAAATGTGAAACGCTGGGGCACAGGAGAGCCACCGCGAGAGTATCGCATGTGATACGCTGTGAGCGAACGGGTTAAAAATGTTTTATATATTAAAATATCTAAACTTATTTAATGTAATACTAATTTCCGTTTTCACTAAGTTTAAATGATTTAAATACTCATCATGTAATAAATTAGAAACATCGAAAAATAGAATGTAATATCTGAAATTAATTACGAGCTCTAATGACGAGCTTAGCTTAGGTGCCATTTTCCTTCGAGCTATCAAAGAAAATGGCACCCCAGACAATAACTCCTTGTTCAGGGCCTGTGTGATGTTCAATACTGAAAGCAGGATCGGCACGCTGCCCTGGATACCTCCAGACACGTCTTCGATTATCGTCAGGACACAATTGGAAGTAGGATTCGTCGCTAAAAACTATATGTGCCTACTCCATCATTCTAACTTAATCGAGCCAAGCACCACTGTAATCTTGTTTGAGAGAGTGCAAGTATGAGAGGCAGATGGCGTAGTGGTTGGTACGAGCATAGATTTGGCTTTATCATCAGTCTGTGAATGGTAATGGTAGAAATTCGTCGCACGTCTCATGGTTCATTACGATGAATCTGGCACCGTGACAGCTGATCTGAGTATTACTCTGTCATCCAGATCTGTTGTGGCCCTAGTTCAACCGCTACCATTATGACGTTGAAATTTGCCACTGTACAACAATTCTGACCAGCATTCTCTAATCGCAGCATCGCTTCGATCCATGTGACGGGCGATGTTCCGATTTGCCCAAACTGCCAATTTCAATCCAAATGATACGACCTCTTTCAAACTCTGAGAGTTTCTCGTAAATAGCTCGAATCCTGTGGTGAGGCTTTTTTTTCAGTCGTTGAAAGATATTCTAAATTACAATGCAACAGAAAATGTGACCATCTGATAGAAAAACGCTTCTTATATACACCTGCTAATTGCACAGTTCCTATGCGCTGTAGCTCCCGCTATTCATTCAATGGACACCAAATTTTAATCATTTGCATGTTTTGTCCATTTGTTTTTGCATGCGAAATTTCATTCCAATAGGGCAAATCTTTCTTGGTGCGTCGTTTGTTTTGTTTTAGAGTGTATATATTGCATAAAAGTTTGTAAGCCAAGAAATGAGATTGAGATTGTTAGAAACTTGGCATGATGTAATTATAGGGCAGATACGAAATTGATTCAAAATACTGCGTAATTGTGCATTTCTTAGTGCCAGGAGATGACGTGGAACTTTGTTCAACTTGAATTATAAAACAAGTAAGCTTAGCTAGTTTTCGCTTATGTAATCCGTTGCAGAGTAAAGCTTTTTAACTAGTGATGCCCTTAAGGTATCCGTACACCTTTAAAACGTCATTTTTGACAAAATTTTCGATTTTCTAATTTTAACATCAGTTTAAATTTTAAACTTTTTTCTTTCTATTAGTGTTTGAATTTTGCTTATACCCTATTTAGAACTTAAGTTACAAGGATTTTAATTTTACTCGTTAGCTGATTTTTGAAACCGGAAGTGCATTTCTGCAGACAGGAAGTTGCAAGAAATGTTTGTTTACATTTTTATTTTTCGAAATATCTTTTATATGTACAATGGTACAAAATAAATAAATTTTAAAACATGAATCTGAATTTTCAGAATGTTTGAAAATACATTTGGCAACAGGTTTTTAAATACATTTTTATCTTGAATCTGGCAAGAAAAGAGAATCGTTATTGTTTGTTTACATCTGTTTTGGTTTCTGTTCTCATTCTTATAAGTTTCTGTTTAAGATTGTTTTTTTTTGTTGCAAAGCTCAATTTTTTTAGTTTAAAATGGGAAATTCAAAAAGGAGAATTAGTGTTAAAAGAAAAAGATAATTTCGTGGTAATGGTTTCACCAAAAATGATAGCAAAAATAGTACTGTAACTGCTAATACCAGTGCTTCAAAATTGAACATTTCTGCCATTCTAGATGAAGAAATTGCTGAATATGAAAATAAACCGCTAACCGGTAACAGAATTATTGACATAGAACTCCTTTTATATTCAGTTTTGCAACTTTGTTGCCCGAAATGCTTCCACGATGGTTTGCTGTTACATGAAGACTCGAGGTATGGATTGTGCTCAAGTTTTGCAATAAAATGTAAGCATTGTGACTTTTGCAGAGGATTTTCCAGCTCGAAGAAAACATTAAACTATCCTGAAATAAATGCAAGATTTGTTTATGCCATGAGACAAATTGGGAAAGGTTTTTCTGCTGCATATAAATTATGTGCAACATTAAATTTACCCAGGCTCAGTAAAACTGCATACACCAATCATGAGAATAAACTTATGTCTGTGATTTCAGAACTAAGTGAACTGTTAATGCAAAAGGCAGCTAAGGAAGTTGTGAATATTCATTCATCTAAAAATAAATTGGCTGAATGCGAATGTTTCTGTCGATGAAACATGGCAGCGTAGAGGTTACACTTCTATGAATGGGTGTGTTGCTTCTTTGTCAATTGACACAGGCAAAATAGTGGACATTGAAATAATGTCATCATATTGTCCGACCTGCAAAAAGCTTTCGAAAATGCCTGAAGGTATTATATCCGAGACGCTTGAAGCAGATTATGTGTGCAAAGCAATTTTAAAGGTTCCTCATTAAAGATGGAAGTTGTTGGCGTAAACAGGATCTTCAAACGATCAATTGTGAAACGAGGTTTGAAGTATTCACAATATTATGGGGACGGGGATTCTAAAGGCTTCATCAGCGTGAAAGACAAATATGGGAAAGATAGCGTGACTAAACTCGAATGCATTGGGCATGTTCAGAAAAGAGTAGGTGCGAGATTGCGCAAACTGAAATCCAAAAATAAAAGTTTATCTGGTAAAGGTAAACTTACTGATTCGTTTATTGACAGATTGCAAAATTACTATGGAATTGCTGTTCGAAGTAATGTAGGCAATCTACTCAAACTTCAACAGAACGTCATTGCGGCCTCGTACCACTGTGCATCGAGTGGTAAGAAACCCATGCATGGACAGTGCCCTATCGGGAAAGATAGCTGGTGTTATTATCAGTGAGCACTGTCATGCGGCAAAAAGCCCAAAGAAAAATATAATGGCTTATCCAATTATATATTAAATTTAATTAAACCTACATATTTAGAACTGTGTTTTAAAGAACTTCTGTCAAAGTGCCTTCATGGTAAGACACAGAATGCCAATGAATGTTTTAATGGCATAATTTGGCAGAGGGTACCGAAAGAAGTTTTCGTGTGCCTTAAAATTTTAAAATCTGGTGCGTTGGATGCTGTCATACAGTTTAATGATGGGTACAAGGGCTGTGTTGAAATTTTAAAGAAATTAAATGTAACGCCTGGTTATTTTACCTTAAATTCTTACAAACACCTTGACAGTTGTCGAATTTTTGATGCTGAACGTCATTCAACACCAAATGTAAAGCAGCGTTGAAAAATACTCAGAGCTCTTAGGGGGAAAAAATTAATGTATTAGAAAGCAAAGAAGGTGTTATATATAAATCAGGGGCATTTTAAATATATTTTATTATGTTTATTATTAAAAATTGCAATTGAAAGTTTGTTTTTGATTTTTCTCAAAATGAGTTTTCTAAACATATTTACATATGGCAACGTAGATATCAGAAAAAGTTATGAACCAAATTAATTGAAATTTTTCAAGTGTCTTCCTTATACAATTTTTAAGAACCCCTACCACTTTCATGATTATAAAATTGATATATTTTTAGTAACAAAGGTGTAAATCATGTATTGTTGTAACTTTTTTATGATTTTTCATTGTTACTTGACTCGAAACACAATAAAAATTATTGTAATAAGATTTTCATCATGAAAGTAGTACCAGCCCCCAGAAATGTTATGATGAATAAGATAAAAGTTACAGAATAAGGATATTTTTGTTTACTTTTGAGTTATGAGCGTTATTCTAATAATCAATTTATGTACTATTTTCACTATGTTTTTCACTCCAAATTTTTTTTTTTTTGATTTAAAAGCTAATTATTAAATGTGTTTTTCATAGTTTTAGGTTATATTTTAGCATAAAAAATATTTTTATAACAAATATCAATGTATTTCAAAAAATTTTCTTCGAAGGTGTACGGATACCTTAAGGCACCATCAAAGACAATATGAGCTGTTGTCAGAGTTGTATAGGGCAGAAATCATAGGGAGATGGAAGCCTGGTGGACACTTCGGCAAGTTGTTCACTACCTAGGTCTTTTTGACTTTATTGTGAGGAGGTGTTGGTACAAGTGCACAAGAAAGAGGTCTGTTATATTGTGACCATACTCAGGATGCTCTCTATAGAGAAAGAGTCGAGAAGACCATCACATCATAAGACACACAAATATAAAGCTAAGTGTCTAATTGTTCACTATACATACACAGGTTTCACCTTTACTCTGAGCTTCTTTGTTAGTCAGTAATATCACAAGACACATGGCTGAAGGACAGTTGCCATCGCACCCATTACGTGTACACACATTTACACCAACTCACCATCGTGTATGTTTCGAGAGGTGTTGCATTCGAACGGATTGGACTCAAACCGAATGGAATCATGTCGTCCTTAGCGATGAATCCTGATTCAATTTGGGGAATGATGACAATCATGCGTGTGTGTGGAAGTCTAGAGGTGAAAATCTCAGTTCTGCTATTGTTATACAGCGGCACACCGCTTTCACAAATGCTGTGATAGTATCTGATGCCATCGCTTATGACACAAATTCACTCCTAATATTTGTCCATGGCATCATGATGGCAGAACGGTATGTTCGTGACATTCTTCAACCACATGTTTAGGTAGGGCTCTCAGGAGCCATTTCTCAAAGGGACAATGCTAACCCACACGAAGCAAGGGTTTCACAGGATTTTTTTACAACATTTACACTCTTCCCAGACCTGTTCGATCCCCAGATTATTACCAATTGAACATATCTGGGATCTCTTAGGACAACAAGTAAGACAATCTACCTGTTTGGTCGAATTAAAGGTGCACTTACATCAACAGAGGTTCGAGAAGACGAAGGACATCATACGGAACTGGTATATCTCAATGCCAGATCGTATCTCCACGTGCATTCATGCTACAGAAGGTACAAAAGGTAATGAAAACCTTCATTCATTTGTAAATTTCTTACAGTAAATAATCATTTTAATTTGATTTTGTAATCACTTACTTACATCAACTTTGTGTTTACGTATGTAAAATTTTTCTTTATTCCGGTAAATCTTTCTATGAGAGCAAATTGTTATAAGTATATATATATATTTTTATATATATATATATATATATATATACATGATTTGTTTAATTCTATAAATATTGAAAAGTTATTTGAAGAAATTTAAATAAATTTTAAGTATTAAAGACTAATAGATATATTTCTCATGAAAAACAGAAATTTTTTATTAATCTAGTTTTAAAGGAAAAATATATTGGTTTAAATTGTAAGTATTATGAGAAATTCAAGGTAACCTCAAGGTGGTTCTACAAGTAATATTCTTATTAATATTTATTTACATTTTTATGATCTTTTTTTTAAGAAAATAATAGCTCTCAGTTTTTTACACACATATATACGATTTTATGACTTTTAAATTAATCTAAACAATGAAATTAAACCATATTTAGCTTTTTATCCATTTCACTAATGTAAATTGATTTTTTAGAAGCTAATTTAATTACTGAGAAGAATATGATTATTAGTAATATTTAGGATAAGAAAGATAATTATAGTATCCATATTAATAAACTTCATTTTTATAATAGTAATCTATCTTAAATATCCTTAGAAACATTTTATATATTTTGCACTAGAAGATATCAAATTAGTTATTACGCCCTCTAATATTTAAAATAATTTAAATAATTTCTTTTCTGCCTGTGATAAAAACTTATTATGCAATTCATTTTTCGAGGAACTTAATATTTTAGAACTCCAAAATTAGTAATTTGATTTTTTTTTGTTATAATTCGTAATTTTTTTTTGTTAATTTTGTTAGAGAAATTATTTCAATTTGTTTAACACATAACATACTCTAATATTTTTTTTATTTATTTATCATTAGTTTGTCATTATTATGTTTGATTTATGAACTTTTTTTTTTTAATTTTTAATTTTTTTAATTTAGATGTTTCCTAAATAATATATACCTAAATTATCGTCTTTTTTTAGATTTAGTAATGAAATAGATTGATAAATAGATTTGATATATTTGATTTCTCTGAATTTTTAAATTTTGTTAATTTTTTTTTGTCTTAGAATAATTTCTTTTCTAAAATTATGATTTTATAAATTCTTGGTTATAACTTTTTCTCTTATCTTAATTGCTGCACTGACCTCTTATTGTTCTGTGGGTACTTGTAGCATTTAAAGATTACACTGTGGCAACATTAAACATTTTTTAGGGTGTAGTGTTTTCATTCTAGCAAAGCTTGAAAATTTGATTACACGAGTGAAGATTGATGGTTTTTAGTTAAATAGCATATTTTTGATTCTTTTTTTATATTTTTTTTAATTACGTACATAATGTGAATTGTAAGTATTGATGAGTAAACAAAACGAGTAATTATTTTTTCTAAATTTCAATATTTAGTTATTCGTAATTTTTTAAGAATTGATATGTATTCCCTTGTATTATTGTTTCAAAATATTCATATACGTGGAATGTTATATTTGAAAAATCTTGATTTTTCTCTTAAGTTTTTCAGTTTTGGACTTTGGATTCCTACTTTTTGCTGTTTGCTAGTGTTTTCTTGAGAATTTTTTCGTTTTAAGTTGTTTTCCGTTTTAATTTTTTTAGATTTAAATTTTCATTTTTTTTAAAAAAAAATATTTTATATTTTTGGTGTTTAAACCTTTTTTTTAATAATCTATTTTGTTAATGGGGGTAGTAAAACCAAAAATTTTAAGATAACCGAACTTAACAGTTTAATGCACGTTACAACAATAAAAATTTTATCTTCCTTTTTTATGTTTTCAAAAAGAATTTTAAGGTTTTGTTTTAATTATTCAAAAAAAAAATATATATACAGTTTTAACAGTAAAAAATTTGTAAAAGCATTAAATATAATTATCTTCTACTAATATTTTCAAAAAAAATTTAAGATTTTTAAAAAGTTTTGTAATTTCTTCAGATTGTGTTTATTTCCTGTTCTGATTTATGTATATGTACAAAAATATAAAACCTTATTAATTTTAGTATTTAATACATGATATATTATAATAAAGTAGGTGTTTCTTTTAACTTCGGTCATGTAAATTTCTACAGTTAAAAAAATTAATTTCTTTACAATCCTGTATAAAGTTTCTTCATACTGGAAATTAGGAAAATAATTACTTAGTAATTAAAGCACGAATTCATGTATTTCAAACAAAAATAATATTATCATCTATTTTATTATCAAAATATATTCTTTTTCTATAATATTCAGACAGAGCATCAATGTATAAAAATTATTAATGATTTTTATTTGCATATGCTTTAGACTTTCCAATTATACGTATTATTTACTGCAACATATTTTGAAAAAAAAAAAAAAAAAAAATAACGAATATGTGTTATGCTCATCTTTTCAAAACTAATCTAATCGCTGTAACTATAAAAATAAAAAAAAATCTGAAAAGAAACTTGGAAATACTGAATTAAACTTTATTTTATTTCACTAAGCACTGAAGAATTATTTGATAATCACTAATATATGGATTTATTTAATGTCTCAAAACATCACTGAAGATGGTACATATTTTAAATAATACTTTTCTTTATCAATAATTTATCGTATATAACGATCCTATTTGCTGCGCTAATCTTTTATACAGTTCATTTACATTTTATTATTATTATTAAGGGAATTATATTGAAATATCACTTTTCAAATTCTGTGCTGTTTTTTTAAATAGTATGTTTGAAAACTTTAGTAGAGGCATAATAACCACAATAGTATATGCAAGTAAACAATCAAAGTATTTAATTCGTTCGCGTTTTATTATTTTATTCAGATGTTTTAAATAAAATTAAGCTTGTTCTGTTTAATGAAAAATTTTAAAATCTTAAGATATCTTTAATGTTTTCAGAATACAGATTATTTATAAATTTATTTCACATATTTTTTGTAAATAGATAATTAAGAATAAATATTGGAAATATTCATGAAAACGCTAAATTGCCTGAATGTGCAGTGAATTAAATATTGATTATATGTAAAATTTTCGATGCAGAAATAAAAAATGAATAACTCTTAGTAATGTATATATATATAAAGAAAAGGTGAATTTTACTTCCTAGACATAATTAAAATTTGCATGTTGCATTATTTTTATACTATTACATGAAATTATTTCATTTGTAATATGTAAATACAGAAAAATACATAAATGGGCCTTACACATGATGTACAATTAATATTTAAGAGAAGAAAAACAATATGATGATTTTAAGAACACAAATGCAGATATCTGTAATAAAACTGTAGATGTTACAAGTATCTAGAAATTGTCAAATGATATGAGTTTCTTTTATTTAAATCTATATGAATATTATACATATTGCTTTATCTATAAAATTCTTCACCGATTTTTAAGAGGTCTAGTGTTTCAGTTTTAATACTCTTTGTTTTCATTTTATCATTATGCATTATCGGCTTTTTTTTCAAATCTTATTATTATAAATTATTATTTCACTAACGTATTTTCTATACAATATTATATTCTAGTCGATGTATTACTCTTATTTAAAATTTTCCATAATAATATAAGACAGAATTTTACTTCATTATTGAAATAATTAGTCATTGTATGGAATAAAAACTGTTAAGTACAAGAATTTATTAAATCTTTGCTTGTAACTATACTCAAGTAAACAATTTTACGCTTTTGAGTGCGAATTCAATGTAGAATCACAAGTGTAATGTATATATATTATTTTTCTACTTTCTATCCAAATTAAAAAGTTATATTAAATAACTTAATATCATATTTTTAAATGTCTAAGACAGTTATAATATTTGCTGCATTACATGTTAACCATGATCAATATATTGTTAAATAAATCTTGAAACAGCTTTCAGGAAATATCTATATTTTAATGTAATTTGAATAACATTACAGAAAACAGTGACTTATAAATTATATTAAATAAACAACTTATAATTTTATTCATTATTTTGCTTTTTGAAAATTTTGCAAAAATGTTTTAAAAGATTAAATCAGCAAAGAGGAGAAATGAAAATCTTAGAATTTGACCAAATAGCAAATAGACACTGAAAATACCTTGCTTTAAATCAATATATATATATATATATATATATATATATATATATATAATCTATTGTGATAAATATATTCAAACAAAAATTAATATTTGATGATTTCAACTTTTTTTTTTGCTTAAATGTATAAAAAGATCCCTTCCTTGAAAGAATAAATCCCATAAAAGAGTTTGAACACTATAAATAATTCAATATTTATTTAAATGATTTAGCAAGCAAAGTAATTTTAATAGCATAGCATTGTTTTATAATTTAAAACTATTTATGATAAAATTACAAATAATTAAATTTCATGAAACTTCTGTGAATGTATATTGATAAAATACGTTTATAAATTATATTGTCTATTACATTTACAAAATTTTTACACTAATGTTGTGAAAGTAGTATGATAAATATAAAGTTATTAACAACATTAATTTTGGATATATGTTGCTGCAGAGACGTTTTGGCTAATTATATTTCTTATGGTTGAATTAACAAATAATGTTCGTAATATTTATTAGTTATCTAAACACATTTAAGTCATGAAACATTTAATTTCAAAATTTGAAAATAAATTAGAAAACATGAACTTTTCCCATCATGAAATAGTTTATTTTAATACCACGGGCATTAACATACATGTCCTAATACACTGTAATTAAACATATTGAAAGCGAACTACACATCTTTAAGAACAATTTATCTCAACTCTTGAAATATGAATAAAAGTTTTATCTTAAATTACGGGTATTAAAGGGAGCACATTATTCCAACACATTAAAGGTCCAATCGAGTGCATGACAATTCACTCTTACTCATTTCCATCCACACTATTAAGCACGTAAAAGCTAATAAAAAATTCAATTACTTGCGATATTTCATTCTCTTATCTTGATGCATTTTGCTCGAAAAAGAGAATCTTCGCGATCTGAGACTGTCACATGAGGTTCATATCAAATTCGAGAAATTATTTCTCATCCAGGATGAGTAGAAAGCATCAAAAGCAAATTTGGATGGTTAAATTTGGATTGGTAGCCAATCTCAATTTAGATGTATCTTTTGCCTCACAAAGGAATTCTTATATTTTTTTCACATCTGAATGCATTTTTCGGGTTTACGGGGAAAAAAAGTAGTTTTAAGTCTTTTTTAGTTATTGTTATTGTTTTTTTTCCAGCTAGTTACATTTACTGGTTTTACGGTTAGAAAATATTTTATGAGTGATTCTGACGTTCTTAAAAGACAAATAAGCACTTATGCTTAAGTTATTGTGTCTTGCATTTTTAATATGCTCCTTCTATATATCATATTCTTTTTTATAACATTGGATAATTTTTAAGATTAACTTAGACTTAGAAAACTTATTAAGGTTGGAAAAAAATTTTAGGTGTGATAAAAAATGATGTTAAACTCTCACACTTATGGAATTTTAGAGATAGTCAAAACATAAAGGCTTTTTGTTCAGCAAAAAAAAATTAATTTTATGCTAGAGTTTTGTTTCAATCTAGATGTTAAAAATAAAAAGAATTAATGAAGGCTCTTCAGAAAGTGAAAAAAAAAAAAAAAAAAAAAACCAGTCTTGCAGGTGTTTTAAATAACCTGGAATATAAATAGATTTTTTCAATCACGAATTCAATCCTCGTCATAGTTACTTTTCTACGTAGGACATTTTTACAGGTCAATTGAAAAGTCCCCAGCCTACCATAGTAAAACACACTTTTTTTTGGCAAAATTAGTTTTTTTTATTCAACATAATTCCCTTCAAGGGTGATACACTGATTATAGCGATCCTCCAACTTTTCGATACCATTTTTGTAATACGATTTGTCCTTTGCTTCAAAATCGGCCTCAGTTTCGGCGATCACCTCTTCATTCGACGAAAATTTCTTCCCAGCGAGCATTCTTTTGAGATCTGAGAACAGGAAATAGTCGCTGGGTGCCAGATCTGGAGAATACAGTGGATAAGGAAGCAATTTGAAGCCCAATTCATGGATTTTTGCCATCGTTTTCACTGACTTGTGACACGGTGCATTGTCTGCACGGTGCAGCACTTTCTTTTTCTTCAAATGCGGCCGTTTTTCAGCGATTTCGTCCTTCAAACGGTCCAATAACACTATGTAATAGTCTCTGTTGATGGTCCTTCCTTTTTCAAGGTAGTCAATGAAAATTATTCCATGCGCATCCCAAAATACAGACGCCATAACCTTGCCAGCCGACTGTTGTGTTTTCCCACGCTTTGGAGCGGGTTCATCGTGTGCAGTCCACTCGGATGACTGTCGATTGGACTTCGGAGTGAAATGATGGAGCCATGTTTCATCCATTGTCACATATCGACGCAAAAACTCGGGTTTATTACGTTGATCATCTTCAAACACTGCTCCGAATCATCAACTCGTCGTTGTTTTTGGTCGAAAGTGAGCTCGCGCGGCACCCACTTTGCACAGAGCTTTCTCATACCCAAATATTCGTGAATGATATGATGTACACGTTGATATCTTTAGAGTGTCTGCTATTTCATTCAATTTCAATTGACGGTCATTCAAAATCATTTTGTGGATTTTTTTAATGTTTTCGTCGGTAACAACCTCTTTGGGCGTCCACCGCCTTCGGTGCTCATTTCACCACGTCCAAACTTAGCATACCAATCTTTGAGGGTTGATTTTCCTGGGGCAGTGTCCGGAAACTTGACATCAAGCCAAGTGTTTGCTTTAACTGTATTTTTTCCTTTCAAAAAGCAATATTTTATCAACACGCGAAATTCCTTTTTATCCATTTTTTCCACAATAACAAAAGTTGTTTCACTCAAAATACTATAATTCACAAACTAATGATCCGACAGCTGTCAAATTTATACACCCATCTTTTGAGGGTTAGGGCTAACTAAAACATATGGATTTAATTCTAGTAGCGACATCTATGTGTCAGGCCGGGGACTTTTAAATTGACCTGTTATATCATGTATACAAAAAAACATTTTATTAAAAGATAAATTGAGGAATACATATGTATTCTTATACCTGATATCTCTAAGCAAAATTTGTCCATGCAGAAAGTTTTGGATGCAAACAAAATTATTAAAAACAAATATATATCTATGATAAAAATTGGATTAGAAATCCATCTCATTCAAATATTAGGAATAAACATTGATATATTTCTAGAAGATATAATGAAATTCAGAAGAAAAGTATCGAGTTATTGTAAATTGTAAATGAACTGTAGAAATTGAAATAGAGTACTTGAAAGAATTTTGAATACATTTATATTGAGATTAATTTTTATGAAACATAAACTTGAGTTTACAATTGCTGTTATATGTATGTCCTGTTATATGTAATTGCTGTTATATGGAAACCCCATTTAGAGTAATGACATCTGTATCTGTCATGTAATGGCGGGAAAAAAAACAATTTTAATTTATATATGATTTCTATTGAGATGCATGTCAATCATTTCTTGAGATTACTAGATTTATATCCTTATGGATAATGTATTCCTTGAAGCAGCTCGATCACCATTTAAAATCTAGGTCCATCAGAAAAATATTCTAATAATAATGATGAAAGGTTCATAGCCAAATATTTTTCTAAGAACTATTTGATAAATTTTGAAATGTTTCATATGACCTACTTTTAGATAATTCAATGTCTATGTAAATAAATAGCTTAAAAATTTAAATAAATATTTCAGCAATAAGTAACTGAAATTGTTTCTTTTTAAATGAATGCTAACATTGAAATACTGAAGCAGTAAAAAATGCTTTAAACCTAAATAGGAAGAAAATAGGTGTTTTTATGTAAACTGAAATAATAGAAGGGATTATTGTTTACGAGATGCAAAAACTTTAATTATGAAGTACAAAAATTTTTATTTCAGCAAATAGTTTACAGATAAATTTTACAAGATCAAAATAGCCGAAACATAGTTCTTGGAAGACACAATAAAAATAATCTTCGGGGTCACAAGACCCTAGGACGAAATCTGTATTTAAAAAGTCCACACAAATAAAAGCGAATAGTAGAAGTCCGCGTCGACACAAGAAAAGTTCCACGGCGAGACGGGACGATAAAAAACACGGCAAATCCAAAATCCAGGATCTTCTGCAGGCAGAAGCGGGAACACGGAAAAGAGAACCACACAGCTTCAAAAGGCAGAAGAAGGAGATCGCTTCTCAGGGGCTCCAGAGGGCGAGAGAGAGGCGAGGCTCCAAGGAGACCGGAGAGACCATCCACAATCAGCAAAGCATTCGTCAGGGCACATGAAAATGGAAGAAAACACATTAATTCATAAAATACAATAAAATACAAAATAGTCAAATACAATAAAAACAATGCACAATGAAATCAATGAAATGTATATATACAGTGAATACAAATGTGAGAACAAAAGGCAAAAAGTGTACATCAAAATACCTTCGTAAAGGTATCAAACGAAAAAGAGACATGAATTTAAAAAGGGGAAAACAGGGAGTGCAGAGCAGGGTCACCTGTTAACCCAAGAATGAATTCCTCGCAATGAGGAGCATTCATAAAGACAAGTGTGAGAACAGATATTCATTAAAAGTCATGGGAGACCGGACAAAACCTGTCTCCCGTAAAACCAAGCCACGTGAAAAGATGATCAACTAGATGATTGATTCAATAAAAACAACGATGGAATATGTCTTTGATGGAAAGGAGATAAAAGTGGCAATAAAAATTCAAGATAAAAGTGAAGACAAATACACCAGCGAAGAGAGAACTCCTCAAGCTGGGAGAATAAAAACATGAAAGAAGCTTGATAAAAAGTTTGAATAAAATAGCAAAAAGATGTTAAAATTAGCCAGGAGGCCAAAAAGAAACGAATGATGCTCTTCGGTGGGAGGGATCAATACTGCTTCTTGTCAGTAAGATGTTGGATATAAATATCCCTACTCCACCGGATGGTGTCCGAACAGATGAGTTTCCGCATGAGTTTAGCATATTTCTTGGAAACCCCCATCTGTGCCAGAGCAGCATCATTCGACGGATCCCACGAGCCCAGAGAGCCGACCACTATAGCATCGACGTGGGCGACCTTTCCCTCCCGACGTAGATGTTCGACAATCGGGAGGTTACATTTAGACAACAGACAAATAAGTCATCAATCCACTTCTGACCGGCAAGCTATTATGCTTATGACATTCACTCATAAAATTTAAATTTGCCTTCATGTGTGATTTCTTCCTAAGCTCTTTCTAGCTTGCAAATTACATTGGTGATATTTTAGAACAGCCTAAGGAACAAGTTCATTAAATTAAAAATAAGTTTTTTTGGAGATATAACTATATCATTATATAATTATTTGTTGAATTTTTTCATAAGTATAGTTAAACCAATATAAATAACTTTTTGCAAACTTGCATAATCCTGAAGAAATTAAACCTTGAAGTTCCGTAAAAGATAGGATTATAGCAGAAGAATTAGAATATTATCAACTTTTCTACTTGTTTTAAGGATGTTATGGTAACAAACAATAAAAGTAATCAAATGAAATGGATATCCTCTATTACTTCTTATCACCGTAATATGGAAGTGAAGTAAGATCAGTATCTCAACGCTCTCTTGGATGTCCTTATAAACGATTTCATGTTAAAAAGGCTCCCTTTGAAGAGATACTTATTGTTTAAAACTGTCATAACATCAATGATAGAGATTATTATCCAAATATTAAGGCAATCAAATAAATCAGTAAATTCTTAAAATGAATTTATTGGTAAATACATGTGGTGGAGTTTTAGCTCACGAAAACGAACATCAGTTTCTGAGTGTGTATTCTTACATCTATTTATTATATGTCTTATAAAAATGATAGATGGCAGATAACGACTAATAAAGTGTTGTTATAGTCATGGAGATAATTACTCTTTCTTCGAATTTTGCCAGCTCCTCAAATAAACAGCTGGCTATTAGAAGCAATGTTCTGCCAAGATTGAATCATTCATAAAAATATCCCCGATTGGTGTTATTGTTCTAAAATAAATATTCAATGTTTATAAATATATGGACCAGAGACGCGTTCTCTCAAAAAAATTATATGTTGATTCGTTCCAACGATGTGAGTTATCCCGAATGAAAAGTTTTAAAGCAACCGAAGTGAGTGCATGTAAGGATGGGAATTTTTTTTTTTTTTAGATAAATAACGTTTATACCTGTTTCTCTTCATTTATTAAGAATTTTTCACTAACCTGCTTTTTAACCCACATTCTCAATACATTCATTGAATTCATTCTCAATAATTCAATACCTTAGAATTATTGTTCATGTAAATATATTCCGATTATATTACACAAATGAGCAAGAAGGTATATTTTAGCAAAAAAAAAAAAAAAAATTGTTTTAGATTGTTACTAAACTGAGCAGCAGTTGCTAATTTAACTAGTAGACAGGGGGGAAAGGAATATATATATATATATATATATTTGGTTGTACATAAGGTTGACATATAGCAAAATTAAAATTCAACTGTTATATTACACACGTATGATCGTGCGTAACTTTATACACCAGTATATTCATCCATCCATTAATTAATTAACGAATTTCAGTTTTGGTTGTATAAGATAAAAACTGCCTTTTTTCGGAATTGAACTTTACTACAGGATTCATCATTTTAAAATGTTTCTTAAATAAGAATTTAAGGTTGAAATGGAATGTCGATGCCATGTTGAATATTAAGTATGGCAAGAATTTTTTTTAATAGTTAGTGTAAAAGCATGAAATTATGTGTTCCACCAGGATAGTAAACAGATGGGTATACATACAAAAATGAAAAACAAAATGTCAATTCATAACAGCATCAAACAACTCTTTTTCTCTGAAAAAGCTTTTCAGTGTCATTTCTAGTGTCTTTTTCATTCGATCTTAACCATCATGAAAAAAGCAATATGGTTTTTGTCGCTTCCGTTGAAACTTTATCTTTAATTATATATTTTATGCTCATTTCATGAATGGTCACGAATTCATATGTGCAAAGAAGGAACCTTTGATGGAAATTACGCTAGGGGACCTGTGTCAGTAGTTATATTTATAATTTCAAATCGAACTTCTTCCCATATGAATATATGTAATATTTTTTCTAAATCAGAATAAATACTTTTCATAGAAAACAATATTTCTTAGGTTAAAATCCATTTGATATCATTTTAATAAAATATAAATCATAAAGACAAAATGTAGTTATAAGAATTTGAGGAATTATCTTAGCGGAAAAAAATTAAGTGCCAAACGGTTATCAAGAAATTTCCATAAATTTACCTAGTAATCCCCTAAGTTATAGTGTCATTTTTATTAATATAAAAATTTCTTTAATGACAGTTATAATTTGAATCAAACTCAGCAAAGCATTTATTATGTTTCATTTGCTCAAATATTTTTATTACAATATTAAGTGGTAGACATTGCGAGTTAAGATTAGAACAAAATTTCGAGAAAAGTTTCTTTCATTGTAAAATCAAATAAAATTGCAGATTATTAAATTCTTAGAGACTTTCAACGTCATTTCTTTATCTAAAAAATTAAGATTATGAGTAAATTATGAAACTTAATTTGCTATAAAATTTATAATTCATCTTGTGTCGGACTAATCGCGGTTTTCTCTTAAATAACCTTGGGGACTTTAATTGAGATTGATTGCCTGAATTAAGCAATTTCTTACCAATCAAAATGAAACATGATTAGGTAAATTATAGGCAGGTAGAAATAAAGTGAAGTGATCCAGATAGGAGAGTATATAACCAGAAATAAGTCAGTAGATAGAGGTTGAATGTCACTAGTGTTGAGTATATGCCTTACAAGTGGTACACAAGATCAAGAGTTGCTACAGGTGATAGTGATTGTGGCAAACTCAAGAATCAAGTTAACCTCAACTGTGAAAGTTACGGTAAGACACTTTTAATTCTGTATTACTAAGACGAGTGAATAAATGTAGGGGAGCAGGGATTCATTTATCATAATGGTGCATATCTATAGAATAAATATTGTACTTGAGATTTGTGTAACGTCTTCTTTTATAAGTTACTGATTTTTTAGTGTTAGTATATTTGATTGAGTTATAGCACAAGAGGCGAATAGGAATATTAATTCGCCAATATCTTTATATGAACTTAAGAAATAAAAGTGTTTAATATTACTGTACATAAAAAGTAATTGTAAAGCATTAGCTAAGATATTGTATTCAATGCAAGGATGAAAGTTACATGTTTGCTTAAAAACTTATAACACTAATGTAAAAATATTATGGCTTTTATATTACTTTGTTGTATCAGTAAAACGTTTTAAAAATCAGGCACACACTTGATAAATTATTTTCAACGTGTTTTAGTAAAATTTTCAAAATAATAAAAGTACACGTGTGTTAAATTTATAGATAAAAATTTCTGTTATTTGTTTTTCACATTTCAATCTTTCTAGATTAGTTATGAACAAATGTAAAGATAGAATCACTTATATGTATTCTACACAAAATTATTTTGCAATATATCGACTCATTTGTCTTATATTTTTTACCCTAAGCCATATGTTGACAATTAAAAATATTGCAGAAGCAATATATATATTACAATTCAATTTATGCAAATACTCTTGAAATCTTATTAATACACAAATTTCAAACATTTCTCAAAAAAATTAAAAGTTCATCATAAATAGGAATGAAAATCAAAATTTTAATTAAAAAGAAAATACATTTTTGACTACGTTTGGGCTTAAAAATATAATACGAAATGGATTTTATTTTTTTTTGAAAACTAGAAATATATTATATGCAACTTTAATATCTATAAAAGGAATATATTACATGTAAGCAAGAAAAAATTATATGTATTCAAATATATAATGGTTGAATTAAATATATGCTCAAGAAATTAATTATTTTTGAAATAAATCACACTTTTTTTACAAATATAAATTTGAACCTTAAAATATTTGAAAAAGAAAAGGAAATATTTTATTTTCTCATTATTATTCTCTACTTCCACAGTTTATAATTAAAGGATGCAAAGCGAATCATAAATGTTTATGTTAATTGTTTATTTTAATAAACATTTGTTGACAGTTATCATTGCTAACATTATTCATCTGAAATATTATCGATTTTATTCAAAAAAAAAAAATCTTAGTTTTAAGAATAGTTTCAGAGTGAAACACCAATCCTTATCAAGAATCATGGATAACTTTTGCGAAAAGATAATCAGCACGCGTGGGAAAGAAATTGCAGATTTATTAAATATATAAGAATTTTGAAAGGATTAGAATGCACAGAAAAAGAAAAAAAAAATAATAAGAGCCCTGAATAATTGAGAAGAACTGAAATGTCTGTTAACCATTTTCCCTGCTGTCGGTCACAAGCTGAAAGAGTTCGAAGAAACTATAATTGTGCTTCTGAACACAGATTAAGTTTTTCTCGCTGCTTTAGACCAACAAGTCTAATTTCACAGGTCGATCTTTAAACACCCATCAAGTACACAAAAATATTAAATGAAAGCTATATCCCTGAATTGGATTGTCTATTATTTTACATATAAATCGCATGTTAAGTTGCAATGTATTAGAGTTCCTTCATTAATTACTAGGCCTCTGATATTTAAATATTTTTATGTTGTATTTACGTGCAAAATTCCAATTAAATTAGATAGTAATTTTTTTTTTGATTGCGTGTGTGTATCTATTTCTTCTTAAGGTGTATATAACCCAAACATACAATGTCCTAAACGTAGACCAATTAATTGTTTGCTTTGAAAAGAACACTTTTTCAAAATGAACTGCAGTAGCAAAATTCTGGCGTGTTTCAGATTATTTAATAACATATCATTGTGTATTTGTTCTTTATTAGTAATTTATTATGTAGTGTAATTGGGAAATGTATACTAAGACACATTTTATGTTAAATCACTTAAAAGCACTACATTGAAAGTTATAGTTAAAAATCAAAAATGTACTGAATTAAAGCTCATTGAAATAAACTGGTGCTAGTGATGAGTTTACATTGCTCTAGAAGTTATTCATATATCTTTTCTGGAAACGTCAATTTCATTGAAAGTATATTTCCAAGTTTTGGTAGTTAATTTAAGACTGAAAGTAATACAAAGCTGGCTTAAATAATTGCTAGTAAAGTCATTTAAACATTGATTAATGATGTTTTAACTCAAATTAGAAGTCTCAAAAACTGTTCTATTAGTGAAAATTATTGAATCTATCTTATGTAAATTTTTTAGGTGTCTGTTTGTGCTATAAAATTACTCTGAACTTACCATTCTGAGTTCTTATATTTTAGTATCCTATCAGAAACTCGTTAACTTTTTAGTCATTTGCTTGTCATTTCCTATAATATCATTTTACAATGAATCTCTCTAATATAAAATGTAAAGATAAACATTATGTCCCTTCACATAAGAATTAATTACTGGCACTAATTTTCCAGATATAACTAATATTTCGAATTATTCTATAAATTCTTGATTTGAAATTGAAATAACACTTCACTCTTGATTTGAAAGATCATTGATTGCATTCAATACCAGCTCAATAACATAATGCCTCTCTCACTCGCAAACATTACAAATATCCTTGGCTTCATATTCCAATACTCCTGATATTTCACCACTGTTGGAGGCAATAAATCTTCCTATGAATTAGTGGGTGGTCACATGGCTTCCATAAGCCACCAGATACCCAAGATTTTATTTTGCATTTAATTTATTTGGACCTCAAAAGCCATTTTCCTTGATTTACCTAACGAAAATTGATATTGTCCTATTTCAGATATTTGATTTACAATTAATTTGTAATGTGAAAATATATAGAGAAATATATATATATATATATACACATAATAGTCTTAAGAAATTGATATAGTTTTTGATAAAGTTGTTATTCACCTGGCCTTTGCGCTTTTTGAAACTTGGTAGAGCTAAAATTGAAAAGCGGGTATTACCTACTGAACTTATTTACAATGTACATTTTTACAACAAAAGAAGAAACACAAACCTTTAAATGAAAGATAATGAATCATCGTCATCTTTCCTTGTATAGTATTTAGTTTTTGCATTATATCTACACATGCTATAAAAATCCTCTATAATACAATAATTTCATACACTGCTATCATAGAAATATATAGCTAATTATAATTCAGAAGAAAAATGTAACATTACAGAATTTAATTGAATGATGTTTTGCTGAATATAATAAATCTTTTTTCTTTCATTTCAATACATTAACTGTATCTGATTACACTAAATATGTACTTTCAACATGCTTTTTGAATTTGCTTTAAAAATATCAATAACTGAACAAAATAATAACGATTAAAAATATCAATAACGAACAAAATAAATCTTCACAATAGCTGTCATAAAGATTTATACGTAACATCATCCATTTTCCATTTTTTAACTTTTATGTGGAATAAATTGAACAAATTATTTGATCTTTCCTTTTATTTATATTTTAAAATATATTTTAATATGCAAAAATTAGGTATTTGGCATTAACAAGTGTATTTACAATAAAAGGTATTCTTGTAATATGCCCACAATAAATATCTAGGACAGAAAAAAATGACTTTTAGATTTTTTTTAAAAAAAATTTAAGCTGTAGCTATGAGATTATTACATTCGATTTAAATGAACGATACATGCAATTAACTGGTTCATTTTAAGGGAGTAGTAAGTTACATATTTTTCCATACAGAAACTTTATCTTATAATTTTAAACACACGTATTTTTACACCACTTTATGGGCCGCGGTAGCCTATTGGTCAAGGTCGTGGACTAGCGGCCGGCGGTTTCTGTTCAGTCGCGGGTTCGATCCTTGGTAGCCAAAGACCCGCCGTGTAGCTGGGTCTGATGCACGTTAAATTTGTCGGGGTCCGAAGTCCTCCCGTTGGTGTGGTGTGGATGTTAGGAGAGGGGATGCCAGGGGATGTCGTCCTCGTCACTTGACCGTGGTTCAAAATTATGAGGTCCGTCACCAATAGCCCTCGTGTTGCTTCTAGTGCGGCGTTAATAAAAACTGAACTTTACACCACTTATTTAATAATATGTAGTAATAAAGCATTATTGTAGAATAATCATATGTTATAACTATTATTCTTTCATGTTAAATGATCTCTTGTAATAACATAAAATCGTTATTATTTTGTTCAGTTTTATGATATTGCTTTTATTTGTTTGGAAATTCTTATTGTATAAGAAAATGTATCTTTGCGACATCGAATAAAAAGAGAAAAATTAAGCTCTATAGAAAGTATCTTAAGATACATTTTATAGTCAGTGAGCTTAATTCTTCACATAGACAATTATTGATAATGCCTGTGTATTATTTTGTTGTAATTCTATCTCTAAATTTATTATAGAAGGCAATATATATATATATATATATATATATATATATATATATATATATATATTTGTGTGTGTTTAAAATTCTGATCTGTAACATCAAAACTAAGATCTAAATTACTCAAACATTACTTGAGATATAAAAAAATGCAAAAAAATATGAGTATTTAATAAATAAAATGAGAGTTAAAGTGTAATTTCACTAAATTTTAGATTACAAGGCAATTATACTGATTATTTCCTTATAAGTACGCACAATGGTTTGAAAATACATCTATCTTCTTAGGATATTCTATTTATTTCGAATTATACACGCAGTTTTAATCTAAAATGCCAAAATCTAATTTTGTTACGGTATAGTACAGCGAAGATTTATCGAGAAACTCAGAACTACATTGTATCTCTTGTGATAAATGATGCGGGCTCCACTAAGCCGTAAAGAAATAAAAACTTTAATCATTATTATCATAAAGAAAGATCTGAATTAGATCTGAACGATGATCCAACTAAATGAAGAACCCTGGCAAATACCTCATTATGAAAGAGTATGTACACTTTCGCCCAGTTCCAATGTGTTTCAACCATTCCATAATCAGATCACACGATCAAATGATTCAAAATCCTCCTCTTAATACTACTAACCCGTATGCCTTTGAAAAGTGATCTAGATATATCTAGTCACAAAATGTTTTTACGTCCCTGAAGCAGTTTTCCTTCACCTTTACGATTGACTTATCTCCAAGTCTTTGAAACAAATTTAGAAAAGGGACATCGTTAAGTATAATATCAACTCTAAATAGGAAATCGAATTACGGTTTGAAGGTACCAAAGCAACTCTATGGTTCTTTCTGAGACAGTAAATTTCAACAAATTAGTGCTAGACTGAAATGCATCATGCAGGGATTGTTCTCAGTTACTTATTATTAATTAAGTTATTATATAAATGTCCTTTCTAAGTTGGATACATGTTTATTTATGATAGATAATTATGTGTAGCTGTCTAAATGGGTAATCGAAATGCAGGACGCTATTGATTTGGATTATACTTTTTTTTCTCCCGCAGATACGTTTTAGATTATTTTAAACATGTTCTTATTTTTATTCATTTTCAGTGATTTTAGTTTGACTAATAGCACCAATTCTAGATATTTATTTCAATTATCGTCTTATTGCTATAAATGAGGCTGTATGTTGCAAAATAGTTTGCATTAAATTAGATATCAAAATATTAAAATCTATGATTGAAGGAAAGGAAATTATCTGTTAACGGTTTTTTTCCTTAAGGTACATATGGAGCATTAGATAATTCTTTTAATTAATTAACTAAATCTTAATTTTTAATCCTTTCAAACACACCCCAAGGAATTATTATTTCTGTAACATAGTTAAGGGAAAATTGTAAGTTTCATGAAGATAATTAAGAATAAGCAAACAATTAATGAAACTTACAAATTCCTGAAGATAGTTTTATATATCTTACTTAAATTTAGCAAAAAATTGTGTTTTCGATTTTCTTATGGAAATAATATTTTTTTTTGTTTAATTTAATTATTTACTAAACACTACATATCCATTATTTCCCTTTAAAAACCTTCATTTTAAAAGAACTCTAAATGGAAACTTTCTGTCTTTCCCAATAATTATATGAAGAAATAATCTAATAACCCTCCAAATTTAGTTTATTGGTTTTAAATAATATATTTTTATTACATATTTTATCTAGAATATGTGTTTAATCGTATTAATAGATTGTCTGTTAACGTCACACTAAAAGCCAACATGAGAGCTATTGGAGACTGACCTCGTAATTAGATATCAGTTAAGTAAAGAGGACAACATTTGAGGCGGCAACTCTCTCTCCTAACTTTCGTAACACATCAACGGGAAGATTTGAAACAACGACAGATTCAACGTGCAGAAGCGCAGTGACATGATGAGTCTTTAATGCAATCAGAACTCCAACTTGTGACTCAACGGAAGTAACACCATGTGCGGACAAGCAACCATGATTACGCGACTAATTTGGCAAAGTGTTCCATCAATAATTGTTTGGATATTTAATTTCGTTTTTCTTGTCATTATACTTTTTTCCTTTTGTTCTTTGTATTTTTGTATAAAGATGGGCTTATTTGACTTAAATTTTGAAACATCTCATTTCTGGAAATGTGAAATGTAGGTTTTATTGAACTATGTGAAAAACCACCTAATATAAAAACAACTTATAGGAACTTTTTATACCCATATAAATTATACATGTAATATGTCAATGGTTTGAAACTCCAAATCTAGAAAATTTCAATTGTCACACATTTCCCATTTCCTGAATTTGAATTTCAGGGAACGTGGGATAAAGATTAGTCTTATTTAAGAAAAAAAAAATACTGAGGATATTCTGTAAACATTTATTATTAGCAAGATAATTGTGTGTGAATCTCTAACATAAAATCACATATGGGTATCAATTAATCTGTCACATAATCTCCATTTTGTGTTAAGATACTTCTATTTTGATTGCAATCCTTTTTTTTATAATTTGGAATTGAAACTTTCTTTGCAATTTAAATTTTCCTTTAAAGCAAAGCATTTAAAAGATTTTTCTTGAATAAATATCATAAAAATACACAAGATAAAATGAATTATATTGTATATTTATTTACACAATTTGTAAGAGGAAAATTATCCAGAGAACAATTTTCTTTCCTTGTCAAAAAATAATATGACCTGGAAGTTTAAATATATTTTTCTGTATAAATATGTAAAATCTAATAAAATAATAATTATATGAAAATTGTGTTATAAATTTTGTATCACAAAGTAAAATATTTTAAAAAAATAACTAAACAATTTTAGCTACATAAAAACGTTTAATTATATTTTGACAGAAAATTACAAATAGTATGAAAATATATATGAAAGATCACTTTTTACTGCATTTAGTGATGCCCAACAATATTTGAAGATTTGAACACATCCACTGTTTATATATTTAGCAAAAGAATTCATTCAAAATTTGTTTTAATCTCTTTAAGGGTCACTTAATAAGTTCAATGAATTAAAATTAGCACGAACTCTTATTTTAATGGACTGGAGAAAATATTATAGCATAGAAAATTTTGAGCTATAAAAATCATAATGTATAGTTAATTTACGATTTGACGAAATTCATCAGCAATTAGCATATTCTCTTAATTTTGCTTTTGAGGTAAAAGAACAGCATATATACTATTTTAGAAGTAAGCCTCTAGCTCTAAAATTCAACAAACGATGCCGATTTTGATTCCTCTTAAAATTTTAAAATGGTAAAACTGTTCGAGGGTTTGTTGTATTCATAAAAACATGACTTCTTAATATAACAATACTTAATTCTTTCAGGAGTAAAGTTTACTTAAATGTATTTACTGTAGAGGTTCCTTTAAGAAGTCTTAAGGGTAATAAAATTAATTTTGTTTATATATATATATATATATATATATATATATATACATATATATATATTAAATTGTGAAAAATCTATTTTACATTCGTCAAGAGAGTTTATTTTAATTACTATGATTAATACTGGGTTTTAGAGATCTTTTTTGTTCCCTTAAATAATGTTTATATTTATTATGCATATTCTTATTCAGTGATTCAGTTTTTAATTATAAACAAAAATATTAATTAATATGAAAAAAAGAAAAAAAAACATTATTCCCAACTAGCATTTATTGTTTCCTTGATTTAATTTAAAAGATGCAATAAACTTGAAAGGAATTTCCTGCAAAAACAAATTCTAAGAGATACAGATCTAAGAATTTATTACCACTTTCTGGAAAAATAGTTTTCCTTTTATAAACTTTTTATCGTAATATTAGGTCTATTAAATTATTTTGTTTTACATTTCTGTCTCGATGCAAACAATTCAAATACAAGCTTACATAAATTCCGAAATTTTCCGCTTTTCTAAAACGATGAGACTATTTAATATAATTAGCACTTGAAAACATTATCAAGTCACACAAAGCACAATATCTATAACTATTAATCTTGTGACGGAAGAAAATATTTGTAACGGATAACCATATCGAAGCTAATGAAAATTTCATTAAAGGAAATTAAATTTATTGAAAATTTCCATATTCATTTGCATATATTTAAGAATATAAAAATTATTTTATTAATGTCTACACACTTTAGCATTTTGCATGCTTAAAGCTAAGTAAAGATCTTATTATTTTTCGAAGTACATAACTCAAAGCTAAACAAATAGTTTAATCTTTTCATCTAATGCCCATTTATTTGGGTTTATTATTATTTTTTTTTGAAAACTGAATATAGCAACAATTTTTCTTCCATTCTATATATTGTAACGGATATAGTCTAAATCATCTAGTAGGCTCCCTTAGACGATCAATACAGGACATTAAGATGCTTCATGCCATTTAAAAAAACTCGTTTATGATCAATTTAATTCTAACTTATATTACATAGATTAAATTGTTTTTTTCGTTACTCTTAGGTAATAAGTTTGAAAAATCTTTAAATTAGGGTTTTGCTAATTAACTATGAATTATAATGATCATCGTTTATAGGAAATAAAAGTTTTCCAATTTTTAAACATGTTCAGCGAATTGCATCTGATAATTAAAAAAAAAAAAAAAAAAAAAACAGAAAAATTATAAAGCAATTGCCCTTTTTCTCCGATTTATCAGGACTTTTAATAGAAAAACACGAATTTTATGTTTGAGTTTTATAAAAAAAATTTGAAAAATGCATGTTTCAAACTATGAAATTAAATTTCAAGGTGTTTAATGATTGACATTTTATCAATTATTAAAAAAATCAGTACAAATTAATTAAAATCTGATCTCTAAAAATATATTATTTATAGAGGCTTTTTAAAACTGTTCTATTTATTCTTAAGGATGTAAACGCAAGTACCAATCACAAGTTTCGGACGAAGTTAAAAAATACACATATTTTGAAAATAAGTTACCTAGCCCTTTTAAAATTAGTTTCGATCACACTTTTTAGCCTAAATCATTTACAGTAAGCAAAAGAAGTTGCTTTTTAAATGTTAGTAAACTCTAAATTTAAATTGATGGAAGAGGAAAAATTAATGAGGTAGAAAACTACTTTTATAGTTCAATTAAGACAGCATTCCCTAAAAAATAAAAAATAAAAAATCTACAAAAACTTTAATATCATTTTAGTTATCCAGATTTATTTTGCCTTTATTTATTTTTTGCTTATTGTTTTTCGAAAACAAATTTAAATATTTACTTTTTTTGAAAATAAATATTTCACATTGCTATTTTATCGTATTGTGAAATTATTTAATGAGTAGCGCATTTAATTAACTGAATTAGCTTTAGAGGAAGTTATGTTAAATTTTATTCACTCGTTAACGGTACTCAGAAAATATACTTCATCTTTGTATGATAAAACAGTTTAATTTTTATTTTTATTTTTTATCATCTAATTGATTTTATGAAAATATAAATATATAAAACAAGTTGGTGGATGGGAGAAAATAATGTAACTTAAGGAGTAAATCTTTATTTCTAATTTTACTTAAGAATGAAACTTGAGATATTCTTGTAAGGAACTAGTAGCTGTTTTTATCGGTTGAAAAAAGAAGATCACACAAAGATTAATTTAAAATTCCCATTTAAAACTAATCTTCTTATATTAAGCAAATAAAAAAATGCATCAGAATAGGATCTTATTAGACTGAGAGAAACACTTTTCTTTTTCTTTGGAAAAGGCGAAAGAAAATATTTGCATCAATAATGATGTATAATTTAAATATTACAGTTACTTGAGAAATTCATTATTTTTCACAAAAAAGTAATTTTAATCCTTACAATAATCTAAGAAAATATATTTCTTTTTTTAAATGCATATTTTCTGTATTTCAGTTTATGTTTTCATAGCTCAGAATTGATTCTTATACAACTACAGTTGCATACATCCACTACCGCTTTCAGATAAAGATTTAAAAAAAAACTGGTAGACCTTCCTAGGAAAATATTATTTCTAAAATACTTCACATAAAATTGTTGACTTTCTTGAATGCTAGATGTATGTTTAAAAATTCGCTTTTTCTATTATTATCTCGAAAGAATGATAAAAATCCTCATGTGCTAATATATGAGTTTTTATTACTTTTTCAGTGTTATTTAAAAGTGGAAGAATTCATTATTATATAAAAGGGTGAATATAGTGCTACATTTAGTTATGATATTCAATTTTATTTTAAAGTGAGTTTAAGACTCTTTCAATTACATTTAGGCTAACTTTTTGGTAAAAAAATATCTTTAAAATTAATGTCTAATTAATATAAAAGAAGACAAAAGTTTAAATAAGACTAATAGTAAAAAGTGTTTTCTACAACGATGTTTCATTAGTGAGTTTGATATTTTTCTTACATCCTTCATAAATCAAAACGTTTATATAAGTTTTAAAAAAATTATATTTACAATTTTATTAAGGAATAATACTAGAACTAATAATAACTATTACATTTATTCTAATAAAAGAAAATACGAGGTTATAATTTTTTTTTATTTTTATTCTCACTCAAAATATATGTTTAAGAAATTTTATTTAAATATTTATGCAGTTTACTATGTATCATCTGTGAATTACAAGAATATGAAATAAAGTGAAATATTCAATACATTAAAAGTGTATTTTTGAACCTCAGATACCACTTCCCCTCAAAGGTTCCATTTTAAACGATAAAAGACATTTTGTAGTCATTTCATCAGTCAGCCAACGAAAATTGGTAGTAGTAAGAAAGTTAGTAACATTTAGCTACTTAGCGAGAAAGTGGCAATTTTAGGGACAAAATGATGATTCTAGAAAAGGCTGAAATCCATTCGATATCTGGATTGGGAAGGGAGTTAAGATATTTTGCTGAATTTTTGTGTGACGTCGCTTCTAGTCAGAATATCTAGAAATAAGTTGAGAGCATGAGTTGGATAATATGCTATTGGAAGCGATAAGGAAATCATTTGAAGTAAGTCCGGCACTTGGTAGCGTATCTTTCGAGGAATTATCGGTAGTGTACCCAAAGAAATTTGCTGAAGCGTTCTGTACCTCCTATGAACTATCGGAGTTTGCCTTGAAAGTGCTAAGTGTTTCTAAAGTGATTTATCAGTAGCGCAAACAAGAAACTGGTGAGCTGATATACAAACGTTGCTCGCATCTGTGACTGTCAGAAAAGTTCATTTCCTGTCCTTTTGTGTTCCTAATCTGTACAAGTCCTGATTTGTACTCTTTGTGCTGTTACTTTATTTATGTTCTGCTACCTGTATCATCTTGTACAGAATATTTGTGAAAAATGTGTACATTGCAGTTATCCTGCATGTCTGGTTCATCGCACGAGACTGGGAAATTCTTCTAACAGTATTATATATAGAAAATAAATTAGATAGGGATTAAATATATGGAATATATTATCAGAATTTCTTTATTCTTTTTTTAATTAATAATTGCTAATTTTTACACTAAAACTGAATGGACGACATATAATTTTTATCATACAATATTATTCTTAATGATTTGCTTCAAATGTGATTATTAATATTCCAATGTTTTTTTAAATTAATAATATTTCAAATTCACATACAAAAAAATTATATTTGATTATCATAGCTTATGAAAGGGGCCCCGTTTGGAACCAATGAGCATATGCGGATAATCGTTATTTTTAAGAATACCTACGTTATTCTTTTTTAAGATATATTCAGGTATATCATTTCATATTTTTACCTATTTCATTCAAACCAAATACTTGGAATAAGAATTAATTGCATTAATAGGGAAAATAAATGTAAAACATTCAAAAAATAGTCCAGTGTTTGACTTATTTTGTTACGAAAAGAAATGAAATGAAATCATATTACGATTTCCTAATTTATGAACCTGGCAGCAAAAACAATAACTAATATATTATTCTAGTATCGTAATATTAAAATATTTCACGGAAAACATTATAGGAACGGAAAGGAACGGGAACAAATTTAAAGATGCAAAAGTCGTGACTCTTCACTGAAAAATGTATGGGCGTGACCTGATTTCTTCGATTTCCGTTAGTCATCTTTCTAATGTTTTTTTTTATTAATTTGAGATAAGTAAAACAAAATCAAGATAAATCTTTTTTTCTAAAACTGTATTCAAAATACAACAACAAAAGTAGAAATCTACAAATTATAGAGTACTAAAAATAATAAATTTTTAATTCAGTGCAATAATAATATAAGTATTACAAGATTCTTAATCAGTATTTGCACTGTTTTTTCTTTTATCAACAGTTGTGATAAAATTAAAAATAACGAATTAAAAAAACCGTGATTACTTAGCAAATTAACGGATTTTTCACGCCACTGTAATGCAATAAATATAAAATACTCATGAAATGTATATTAATCATTGTTATCCTGTTATTTTTAAAATAATTGAATTTTTTTTAACAATATGTTGAGAATAATCTGTCTAAAAGTTCAATTCCCACTCATTTATTTAACCAATTTTTGGTAAACGTTTGAAAATAGCTTTAAAAGGTTACCAATTTAGAAGAGATGCTTAAAGATTAAAATTGTTTTATTTATACAAATATGACCTCCTAAATAACACAATATCCATATGGTGTAATGAATGTATATTTTTCTCTCTTTTAAAAGAAGACTGGGATAAAAATCTAATAATTATTATTTCATATAGTCTATTTGTGACTCCCTTAATATTATTTAAAAGTTGATTCACCTTAAAATAATAATGCTTCGAATTGGATTACTATAATATTCAAATTTACCTGTGCGATTAACGAGTATTTCAGCTGGCGCAATACATTACATGATATGATTTAAAATAAAATTTTAACAAAAAATAGAATGCAGAACATGTTAAGAAGATAAAAAACATTCATTAAATTTTATTTTTAATTATTCTTGATTATTCAAAAACATTTTAATCACCCTTGCAATTCATTTTTTTTTAATAAACGCTGTCGTTTCATGAAAATAAGCTCTGAGTAAAAGTTAATTATTTCTGGATATTTTTATACTTTGAACTCCTTAAAATAAAGTTTTAATGCGGAAAACATTCAGGGATCAAAGATTATCACAATAAAGCAAAACACACGAACTGCTTTTTTCTTTTAAAAAAGAAAGACTTGAAATACGTAACACGCCATTATAAAAATAGTACAACTAAGTAAAAAATATTGGTTAAAGGCAACTAGTTACACTGTGTCAGAGAGAGAATTTTGTGCTTATATTTCATGTTTTAACTTCATTTCTGATAAGGAATCCTATATAATTAAAGCTAGAATCTCCGAAACAATCAAAAGCTAAAATATTTTACCGTTCCTTTTTTTAAATTCTTACTTTTTTAAATAGAAAGAAAATAAGGCTGGATATAAAAATGCATTAAAGGAAATAAACTTCTGTGAAAGAGAAGAATAAAAAAAGAGAGAAATAGGATGATTTAAAGAAGTATAATATACCGGATTAAAAAAGATATGATACGATGGGTTTTGTGAAACTAAAGTAGAAGTTGAAGTGTAGGCAAAATATATGTAAAATCTTCAAACCATGAAATTCAAATGACAATGACGCCGGCTATCTTAAGACTTAACCACAGAGTAATTCTGAATTTTTTTCCCATTTAGAAAGGAAGAATGTCGATGTCTTTCAGAGATTTATATTTCCTATATCCAACAAATGTTAATGGGGATTATAAAAATTCTTTGTTTTTATGCAATGGAGTAGAGTTTTCAATGCATGGCTACATGTAATTCTTCTTACTCATCTTCCCTGAGTTTCACTCTAATGTCTTATTTAAAAGATAACTTCCTGTCTTACTCTCACTTTGTGTGTATATATATATATATATATATATATATAACAATTACAGAGATGTATTAACCGTGAACTTGTAAATTATATGTATGACAATGTCAGAAGTGCATAATTATGGTAAAAATTTATTGTATTCTATTGTTATATTGATAAAAGTATTTATAAGTATATATTAAATCTTATTATAAATAAGTAAATATAAAATGTCTGTGAACTGACTTCTTCAATCACAATTTGAGAGGGAAACGGAATCTCAATTGACTAAAAAAAGAGAGACAGAAGTTCACTTAATGCGAAGCAATGTTTCCAAGTGAAACAAGATTTGAAGTTGATTTTTTTCCATTCTGAAAAAAAAAAAAAAAAAAAAAAAAAAACCTACAGAGAGAGAGAGAGAGAGAAAATCTATGTAATCGTTATTTAAACTGATGGTAAAACTCAGAGCTTGTAATTTAAGTATCAATTCGTATAGGGACTTCTAATGACATAATAAGACAATTAACGATGGTGTGTGACAAAGTCAAAAAATGTAATATAACCAATAAATGAGAAACTGAAATTTTACTGAGTTAACGAATTTAATTTGCAGAACTTTCTTCAGAAATGGATCTTTAATATTTACATTGTACTCATAGCATCATATAGTTCAGTAGTTTGTAGTTAAGATAAGGTGACCAGACGTCCCGCTTTTTAACAATTTATCCCGCTTCCCGCGAGGTTTAAATAAAGTCCCATTTTTTAGAAAGAATGCATAACAGGCTAGATAACGGGAAGGGAATATATGGTATTCGACTTCCATGTAACTATTTCACCAGGATATGATCTTTATATTATTTTTGTAAGTTTTATAATATTAAATTTTAAATGAAAATAATTGTTGACAGCTGCTTATCAAAGTTCATCTTGATCAGCTGCTAGAATACGACCACCATTGCTTGGATTTATTGAATAGTGACATTTTTCGGCATTGGCAGCAACGAAAACATTTTGTAGCCGTAAAAAGAAGAGAGAACATTTTGTACACTTCCACAGATTTTCTTCTTATGGCGACATGTTCAGCTAGCGATCTACCATCATTTGGTACATTGTTGTGAAGGAATTACATGTGATACAAAAATTGGAAACGGAGGTAATTTTTTAGAGGAGAAGGGTCAGGGTGTGAGGAGTTTGTTGGTCATCTACGAAGTAACGCCATCGCATATTGCGTTTTGTAACTGTCTATCATACGATACACATCGTACTGAGTGCTAGTGCTAGTTAAACAAGTAATGCCAACAAATAAGCTATTCAGATGATTTAGGTAGGTAATTTTTTCAGGTACCAAAGGCAGGTATTTTTAGGTACCAAATTTTTAATCAAGCCCTCCCCCCCACCGTCAATGGTGTCCCGCTTTTTGAATGTTAAAATCTGTTCACTTTATGTTAAGATAATGACTGGCATATAAAAGCTCGATGAAGGATTTTCATTAAGAAATAAACAATCAATATCTGAATTATATACTTAGCACGAAGAAAAGAAATATTTTTTTGCACTCTGAAACTCTTTAATTTCATTCGAATGTTTTGTATTTTTTTAATATTTTTCCATTTATTACTACTTGAGATAAATTGTATAGATAATTCCAAAATATTTATGGAAAATAGAGACAGGATGTAACGACATGATCACTCTTCTCATCTTTGGCTTTCATGGAAAAGTTTTTCTTCGTTTTGTTTCATCATAAGATGACATAGTGTTTGTTTCACCCTTTTGCTTATGGCAATCTGTATATAGGTAATATATTAAAGGTGTTCATACATATATATTAATAACAAGTATTTGAAGTTTGACTGGTAAATATTTTTATATTTCATACATTACAATAGGATGAAATTATTTAAAATGGTACATAAATATATGAATTAAAAATACTTAATTGAAATCACGGATAATAAAAAAAGAAAAGTTAAAAAAATACTTTTTATCTTAAATAAAAAGTAATAAATGTAATGCATCACTTTAAAATATTTAGTTCCCAATCGCGTGTATAACTATTCATCCTTTCTATTTCCATTTGCAAAATTAAAGACATTAAAATATTAAAAAATCTCTTACTTTCAATATTTATTATAATATGTCACATTTTAATTCGTAAAGGATCATTTTTGAACTGAGACTGTCATAAGTTCAAGTTCACATGAATGTTTATAGTCAATCGCAATTTAGTAAAAGCCTATCTATGTTTTTGATATTTAAATGCATTTTCTAAAAAAGAAAAATGAACTAAGCATTTTTCCGAGGAAATGATTTTTCTTAGAAAAGAAACTAATACAGCCTTCCGGAATATAATTTTTTCTTGTATTTTTGATATAAATGTGCATTTTGGAGTATGAATTAAAAAGGGACTTTAAGAACTGATTTCAACTGTTGAGCAAAATGGCAGTTCAGGACTAAAATGCGTGTAAGAATATCCTTACAAATTTGAAAATTTGATTCGTTTTACTCTACTAAATATGTTACGGGATCTTTCTATAATTATCGGTATTTTTAAAAATAAACTCTTTTAATACATTTCTATCTCACTTCACACATAGGAAAGACTTCAATAAAAGGAGGAAATCTCACACTTTATCTTTCGGCCTCAATGAAATTAAGAAAAATTAGGAATTAAAGCAATCAAGAAACTGAAAAATATTATGAAGAATTAATATACATTATTTAGATGTCAGAAAAAGTTGTGCAAATTCTTATTGATAGTTTTCTCATGAATTTCTTAATCTCGGTCTTGTAAATATATACATATATAAAATATCTTACTAAAATAAATTTGAGGTAATTTGTTTGTTTGTCGGTTTCTTATAAATTTTAATAACATAATTTTTTCCTGTACAAAAATGATGCATCAACACAAATACTTTCCTGAAATTCATTTTTCATCACATACGTTCAATTGTTTTATAACTTCAGAAGTAAATCTGTAACGTAATTAACCTTTGGTCGAATAATATGCTATTGGAACGAAATACCTTCACGTTTCATGAAAATATTGGACATTTTTGGTAAATATTACTAAATTTTTGAAATAAATTCAGTTTGCTTTTCTCAGATTATTTTCATTTCTGCTTAAAAAAGTCATAAGTTAAATGAACTTTAATTTATTAGGGATGTCAGTTTCATATACTACAGATGGATGATGAAAACAAATTTATGAATTTCATTGACATAATCATGCTATTATTTTTTTCTTTCAGATAAACATTGCATGTAGAAAGATTCAGCTGGGAATATATTTTAAATTAATTAATATAATTGATTTTGTACTAAAATATATTTAGTTGAATTTGAAATGCCTATATTACCTGGAAAATAGTGAAGAAAACATTCTCTACAATATATAGCAATCGAGAACACTTTATATCGCATTTTATTTAAAATAATGTTATAATTACGTAAGCAGGAAAGAAATTTTTTTTAAGAATATGAGAAATTACATATCATATTATTGCTTAAGAATAAAATGTACTTCCTTTTCTTCTGATCAATGCTTATTTTCCAGAAATTAACATAAATGCTAATAACTTCCATGTAGTTTATAAAAGATGACTGAATACATTAAAATTAAGGAAAATGTTCTTCCTAAAACAAAAAGAGTTCAAAATACTTTAAACTTTTAAATCTTTACATACATTTAGAAAAATCTCAAATGATTTTAAATTGATGAGTTGAAGAACTTGTTACTTCTATTTCAGAAGATTTTTAGAAAGAAAAATCATTTAAAATGAACAGGAGGATGTTTAATAGTATTTAAGTCTGCGGAATATTTATTATCGCAATAGAGTGAGATATCTACACTCTAACATACATTAGCAGTGTATACTTTTAGGGAAAAAAATATATCGGAAAAACCTTTAAAGTCGGAAATTCATAAACTTATTTCTCACTTTTAGAAAATGTTTTAACACTATCTCCTTCTTTGATATGGTAGTGTTTTTACCGTTTAGTTATTAATTTTCTTTGTTATAGCTTCCTCTATTGTTTTATTCTCCAATATTCGCAGATCTTGTAAAGCGATAAGTGTAAGTGGATCCTATCTTAAATGTTTTGTTAAAATGCAGCTCTGACATAAAAAGGAAGCTATTTATTTTTATACCATGGTAAATGGATCTTTCAAAAAAGCAGTTATTTTAAATGTAGAATCCCATTCAGAATTTTAAGAAAAATATTCTCAACTCATTGATTTTTGATTTATGAAATGTTTGAAAAATTATGCATTTAAAAAATAAACATTTAATATTATTTTGTTCATTAGAAATTAGTTTATTTTTTTTAAACGTAAATTCTATTTATAGTATTCTCGGTCTCCTCATAATCTGATAACAAACATGAGAAATCAGGTTCGAATCGTGGTTAAAAAAATATGTTTATTCCTATAAGCTTTAGTAGCTCTGAAACTGCTCAGATTTCAGTTTTAAGAATGTAATTGAGCAATGTATTTTAGCATTATCATGTTGAAAAACAGCATAACAATAATAAATTATTAAAATTAGGAAATTATAACGAAACAAATGACAGTCACAAAATCAATTCTTATAAGATACTATTACTCATAATACGGTTTTATGAGACTCTGTAACTCTTTTTCAATAATTAATTTTTATATTTTCACAAAAGCATATTTAAATTAGAATATATCATTGTTTAACCTGATTTAATCAATAACAATGTGCTCTGATTTTCTAACATTTATAAAATGAAAGGTGTAACATAGTTTGTTTAATATCTTAGAAAAATATTTATTCACACTAAATATATTTTTTAGTACTTAAATAAGTAATTAAACAAGTCTTTGTAAATAGTTTAAATTATTTTTTAAATTTAATTAAGCCACCAGTATAAACAATGGTGGCTTACTTTTAGGCATATTGAAACTATAGCATCTTGTACATTCACTTGATGTTACTGATACTATTCGATGTTTCACGAATCCTTTTTCAAAATTATTTTCTTTAAAATTACGCTTTGTAAAATACGGATTTTCATGTCCATGGTTTTTCCTCAGATCATGTAAAAGTAACAAAATTTTGTATTAGGAATATTAATTTTTTAAGTTTCAATTACCTGGTGTATGACCTTTAAGCGTAATACCACATGTCCAAGATAAGACGATGTTAATTAGGTAGAGTTTCTTATGACAGTGCCTCCTCCGCAGTGCCGCCTCTGTTATTAAAATGTAAGCAGGGTTTATGTTTGACTCAGCGTTTGTTTTGGTTTCAAAACCGTATACTATATTCTTTAGTGTAATAAATTATAAAACAAAATTATAATGTATATGTAGTATAATTCAAAATATTCGAATGAATTAGATCGTTTTACTGCTCTTTTATTTCATCAAAATCAGTAGTCGTGGTACCTAGAGGCCATGATCCTGGATTCTTGACTATCGTTATTTTCGTCGAGTTGACTATTAAAGATCTGCTGGCCATTGAAAACTCGCAGTGGTATGGTGCCCATGCAATTTTTATCTGTCCTAGGCATTAAGTCCTCTAGTTGAAATGTTATAGAAATTTCGAGAAAGTGGTACCAGTGTAACAGTTCAAGTGTCCTTCTCTTCATCATTCGACCGATGTTCAAAACTATGAGAACCATTGTAAACAGCCTTATGTTGCTAGGCTGTGTGACGTTAATGAAGTATAACAACCACAATTATCAAAAATAATTTAACTGCGCTCTGTTCTTTCTACATGAAGGTTTCATGAGAGCAAACGAATTTCAACAACTAAATTATTTCACTCTTGTCTTTCTAAGAAAGACAATAAAAGAAGGCCAATCTGTGACTTTTGTTAAATCGCATGCCAGAAATAAACACGTTTATACGTCCCTTCAGTTATCAGTTTTCCTACCAGAGGAAAACTTGTCTTTTCCTGCGAAGTTTAGAAAGATTCTGATGCAGTTCCCCTGAATATTTAGGTTTGGAATCCACACTTAACTGGAAATTAAAAACTGGAATACAGCAATATGTTCAATGATGTTTAGTCTCAAGTAATAATTTTCAGTTTTGCTTTATTAAGCAGTATTTAGTTATATTTACCCAAATAAATGTTTTTAATAAAAATAATTATATAGATATTTTATAGCAGATTATTAAAATCGCCTGCGATGAATAATTTCATAAAAATGGTTCATTTCTAAAAAAAATATTATATATTCCTAAAAGCTCTGATGTTATGAACTCCACAATAATGTTTGCATAATATAAAGTATGTTTCCATGGCAGCATGTTTCAAAATACAAATTTAAATACGAAAATCGGTTCTTTTCTTGAGTGTGCACGCACTAGTAGTGAAAACTGACAAATGATTATTACTTCCTCTGCGTTGCGTAGTAGACAATAAAATCATATTAAGATTGGTGTGTTTACCATGAAATGTAAAATTTTAAAACTATTAGTTATCATTATTTTTAATTTGCAAAAGTAACTGTTCATTAAAAGACTTTTTGAACCTTATACTATTTTAAGACTTTTATCGAAATATTTAAATATATATTCAAGATGCATTGTTATCAACACAAAAAATGTTAGAATGAACTTTTTAAAAGATAACAAAATATATCAAATTTTCTCTTAAATTTGACGGTTTTCTATTTTAGAAAATTCATGTTTAATTTGATAAAACTATTTAGTTTTAATGATTTGTTAGAAGTTTTAATTAAGTAATACCTTAATTTTAAATTTAAATACTAAGAAAATACACTGTTCAACAATTGCAAATTTATTATTTACTCACTATTCAAGTTTACTCTCACGTCATTAATAGTTTTCGAAATAAATAAAAATTCCTCGTTATATGTATAGTTCAGCAAGTCATTGTGGATTGTTGATATATGTTAAATAGATATTACTCATTGTAATGCAACGCTAATACGAAAAGGAGCCAAGTTCAAACCAATTTAACAGTATCTTTTAAAAACGTATAATACTAAGTTTCTCTCTATGCAAGATTAATGAAGTTTTAGTCTGAATTAATCACAATTCTACCGATTGTTTTGTGGTATGTCATTTGCAAAGCTTAAGAGTTAAAATGAATGATTTTAAATGTTTTTTTTTAAAACACTTCCTATCTATTTAATAGATTCAGAAGTGAAACTGGTATAAGATACAAGAGAAATGACATTGCTAAATGTTTTAACATTTTAAATTAGTGTATATTTTGCATAAAACATAGAGCACTACAATGTTCGACAAGACATTTTTGTTGCTTTCTTCATATTGCTTTACTGAATAAAAAATGTTAAAATACATCGAATCCTTCACTTTTATTTAAAATTAAGAAATCATATTTGAATAACAATATTTTTTTAAAGAAAAAAAATCATATTTATATTTCTCTTTTAGCATATTATTAATAAGCTTATTTTAATGTTTTAATGTACTTATTTGATTTTAGACTTGTTGCTGAGAAGCATTTATTCAAAGATATTATTTGTAAAAGAGGCTATAAAAAACTTTTTTTTTTTTCATAAATGTTCCTTAGTCTAAAAAAGTCAACGGTTAGACAAATACTTATTTTCACGAAAAGCAAAACAGTTCCATGAATTTCTTAAGCAATTAATTATAATGTAATCGGATTAGAGAAAAAAAGTTATCGAGCAGACAAAAAGTTCAAGTAATAAAAAAAAATTTTTTTTTGAAGAAAGAATTAAATAATTAAGCCGCTTCAGAAAACATTGAGTACACAAGTATAATATTTTCTTTTAATCTCTAAATATGATAAATAAATGCATTTTACTTCTTTGATATACAAAACAATGGAATTATTTTAATTTATCATAATTCAAACAATAAAACATATTACTTTTTTCGCCTAAACAGGCATAATTTAATAATCGTTTTTCAGTCGCAGACTCTGAAAATTTTATAACAAACATTTATAATATCTCAAATGAAAAAAAACTCTTTTGAAACTTTCTAATATCACTTAGTGATTTACCAGTTTATTTCTTCAATTATTAGCAATGCTGTAATATAAATTGGTAACTAATCATATTATATTAATATATCAATAAATTAAATACATCCGAAATTTGTATTAATGAGAAGTTATTGTTCTATTTTTTATATTAGATAATTTTTATAGTAAGTAAGTAAAATTTCTAGTTATATCAATTCATATTTTTAATTTGTACGAATGTGTTTCTGGTTGATAAACTCTGGTCATAGTCCTGAAAAGCACTTAATTAATAATGAAAATGATTCTAGTTATTCATGAAATGTTTAACTTAACCTGGACCTCAAATAAAAGTAATGTATATGCTCGTAATATATTAAAAAGTAGTTATATCTGTTAATTTAATTTAATACGAGTATGTTACAAAACTTAAGCTACAAACTCACATTTCTTCATTACATAGGATATTTAAATGATTGTGTGGAACAGTAAAGCCATAATGGAACACTAGTAATAACATATTCAAATTCTTATGAGACAATATCTAAACCTATAATAATACAATATCTAAACCTATATCGAAATTTGTTCAATATCCATTTCAAAAAATTATGAGTATTTCATATCTAGAATAAAGGTATTAATCTGTAAAAAACATTTTTAAGAGTTTATGAAAATAATAATTTCTTATAATTTCATAAATATCACTCATATACTTAAAAAGTTATGATTGACAAATCACACTAAGCCTAATTTCAAAAGGATTATTTGAGTAAAATTTCTAAGTTTTTGTAACATTTATGGAAATAATAAAGGCATTTTCTCAGTCTTATTATAAAATTATGTTAATTTTCATAAAACTCAATTAAAATATATTTAAACATTTTATACACAAAATAGTTGCTAATATTTTATTTAAAACAGGTAATAAAAAAATGTCATGATGATATTTTAGTTTTTTTTTTTATAAAACACTGTCTTATGTAATAAAAATAACTCATGATAACTGGTATAATGGTTGAGGATCAGAAGGAAAAGTTATTTATTTCATAAATGTTTTTATGTGGAATTTAGAGCAAAATTGCATTTATAAAATAGTTTAATTCAACATGAGGTAATTTTAGAGGATAGATATTTTGTTTCCTTAAAATTATTTTTATTAGCATTTGAGGTGAGATAATTGCAAATAAAAGACTGTTGTTATTTTATGTTAATTTGCTTACATTTTACAATAAATGATTAACAAAATATTTAAGCTGTATTTTTTTTTTTTTGGCTGTAACCATTCTGCAATCCAGACTGGGATTTTTTAAAAGGCTTTTCTTCTTGTCGACTGTAAAACAGCCAAACAGACAATTGTACTCCCGTAACTCTCAGAATCTTTAATCGTGAGTATAATAAAACAAATTATACGGGAACTAATTATGAACGGCAAAATTGTAGAATTACAGTGGATAGCATTACATATGGACATAGATGGTAACAAAAGACTGGACCTATTGACTAAGACATGCACAAAATCACATATGTGAGAGATTGCTATACCGTTGGATTCCTTTAAACCTTTCCTTACCTGAGGGAGAAAAAAGAAGTGCTTCTCTGGGCCCGCGGCTTCTTACCGCGGAGTGTCGCACTGTGCTCAGACGATTTTAGATATTAAGCCTAATTAGTGAAAAAAATTCCTCTAAAATCGGCTATTTATTAAAATATTTTGGTATTTATATATATTATTTAAAATGCATTAAACTCAATATATACAAAAGAGAAAAAAAAGATTTAATCGAAAATTGAATGTTTTATACGTAAAATTACATAAAAAATCATACTTTTAAGAAAATACAAAATATATTTACATAAGTTACATAAATTTCATGGTGTAATGATGTACCATTATATGGAATATATAGATATAAAAGATAAATCTTATTTTGCTGTAGATATATTTATAAAAAAAATCAATGCATAGTACGTCTCATATCTTACACACATATTTTGATGCTTCACGCAAGATTTTGAGCAAAGGCCACATCTTAGCCCCCCCTTTTTTTTACTTTAATGTCTATGTACAGATTTGGATTATTTTCGCTAATATTACTGTCAGATTTATTTATTATTTCTCAAATCTCAGTATCAGATAAACACTTTCTTTTCGTAATGATTGTCGCTACAAATAAAAACTGACCGAATGAAACGAACAGATGATAGCATCTGCTACTAAAACCCCTAACCCCCATAAAGGCCATAAATTCTCCTTCGAACTTCTAAGAAGCAAGCAAAAAAGAAAAAAAGCAAACTAAAAGCAAGTGCACCTCTTAAATCATGTCATTACTTTAAAGAGCCGCGTCGCAACACGTACTTTTAACAATTACCCCCTCCAGGTGGACAGAAGTGAAATCCAAGCCCATATCTTCAAGGTCAACACTCCAAATAACCTATCTATATAGTTTCGCGGTATTGTAACGCCATATAGTAACATTAAAAAAATCAAACAAAACGTTTTCATCAAGCGTATCTCTATTGATACGTTGAGCCGTAGATGACACTGACGGAGCTTATCGCCCGTGATACGCTGGGCACAGGAGAACCAACACGAGCATGTCGTTTGTGATACGCTGGGAGAGAACGGGTTAAGAGATGCATGCGCAAGAAAATCATGTTTAACTACCACATGGATCTGTCTAATGAATCCAGAGATAAATCTTGGGAAAATATTGCAAATGACTGGAAGGAAATTCAGTCAAATTTCACGTAAAGAGGCAGTGGCAAATTTTAGATGAAAAACTAGACATTACTGCCTAGAAGAACATCAAAAGAAAATAGGCATATTGATCAATAGTTTATGTTTCATTTCGAAAACAGATACTATGCATAGAGAACACTTACTCGCTTGTCGGTGATTGACCGCATATCAAAACCGAGAGGGGATGTTTACCTACTTTACTGGAGTTCCTAGGATCGCATGTCCGGAACACTTAAATGCTCCCATATTAGGAATTTTTAGAGCTTTTATAAATGTTTTAATTTTTGAATTTATTATTTTTAATAGTGATTTTACAGATGATCTGATCTTTGAATTTTGTCTTTTTTTTAATGATGATTTTTTGGTGTATACTTAAAGTATATTTGTAATTCATTTTTGATGTTTGTGCGAGTGGCCATTTCTTTATGGATTGAATTCCTATTGAGCCATATGTAACAACATTAACAATATGTACATGTACTGCTGTATATATATATATATATATATATATATATATATACAGAGGTTGGACAAAAATATGGAAACACCTTTTAAAAAACATGTTTCTTTGCTTAATATGGTGTAGGAAACCCGTTGGCATCCAAAACAGCTTGCAGTCTTCTCGGAATGGATAAATACAGTTCCTGTATGTGTGCCAAGGGAATATTATACCATTCTTCCTGAAAAACGGTGGCAAGTTCAGATAACGATGTTGGCGGTGGATAACGAGAACGCACTTTCCGTTCCAATGTAGACCACAAAGGTTCGATAATATTCAGGTCTGGTGACTGTGGTGGCCAGGGGAGATGGGACAAATCCTCCTCGTGCTCAGAAACCCAGTCCTGGACAATGTGAACTGTGTGAACAGGGGCTTTGTCGTCTTGGAAGACACCATCACCATCGGGGAACAAAGTTTGTACCATGGGATGAACTTGATCTGCCAAAATGTTCACATAAGTCTTGGCAGTCATGTGCCCTGACACAGTTATCATGGGGCCAGCAGAGAACCACGATATGGCTGCCCAAACCATAACAGAACCCCCGCCATGTTTCACTCTTGGCAACAAGCAGTCTGTATTATAGGCTTGAGATGGCGTTCTCCAGACGTAAACTCGGCCAGAAGTGGGAAACAATGTGAAAGAAGACTCGTCAGACCATATTACACGCTTCCACTGCCCTATAGTCCAGGCTTTATGACTTAAACACCACCTTTTCCTGTTACGGGCATTAGCATCACTGATGAGTGGCTTCTCAATTGCAGCACGGCCAGAAATTTTCTGTTTATGAAGCTCCCTTCTAATTGTTTTGGTACTCTCAGGGTTCTGTAACACAATATTCATTTCAGCAGTAACTTTTGCAGCTGTGGTCTTCTTATTTTTCGTCACAATTGCCCTTAATGATCGTCTGTCACGATCACTCAGCACACACTTTCGTCCGCGCTGTGATTTAGCAGATGATGTTTTTCCGCTTTTCAAATATGCGGAATAAATCTTCGATACAGTACCTCTTGAAACACTAAACACCTCGGCTACCTTGCTTACGGAAGCACCTACCATACGTGCTCCAACAATTTGCCCACGTTCGAAGTCTGTTAACTCTGACATAATGCAATGACAACCTCACATAACAGTACTCCGACAACAACTGAACTGTTTAGCACATTTACGAAGTTGTATAGGTGGTGTTAGTAGTCAAAAACGCCAGCGCCACCTACATATTTCATTAAAATCAATCTTTCTTTTCAAACATGCATTTTACAAGGTGTTTCCATATTTTTGTCCACCCCCTGTATATATATATATATATATATATATCTTTAAATAAAGCAATATACTAATTAAACGAAACAAGCAATAGTTTGACTATTTTAATTTATTTCGTTAATTGAATTGAGTGTCTTAAAATACAAACTAGAATATTACAAATGAATTACTAATTATATAATTACCAATTCTATGTAAACTTTTCATCGAAAACTTTCGAAACTTTTTCTTTTTACAAACAGAAGTTATAAATTCTTACAATTCGTACTTGGACTGTAAAATTACTTTGGTAGTTTAGTTTTGAGTGTTTGTTTTATTAAAATTAAAAAAAATCTATCGTTTAAAGATTTTTTTTTTCAAAACTTTAGATGGTAATCTAAAAAAATGTTTTTCTCTACGGTATCTTTCTTATTTACGCAAATATTTCTCTGAACCTTTGAATTTCATTCTGAGATTCTCCATGTGACACAATTAACTGATGCAACAATGAGAGCCTCTAAGCAATCTACTGAATCACTGATTTTTTTTTAAAAAAAATGAGGTCACATTCTACCTAAATAGTCGAATTATAAGCTTAAATTTTCATTCAAAGTTTTGTGGCATTGTTTGTTCATTTGCAGGACGAAAGTCTTAAAGATGGGAATATATCTGGTGTGTGTGTAGCATACCTAAATCCCATTCAAAATATATTATATCTGAAGGAATTCCTCTATTTCGTTGTTTCTAATTATCTAATATATTGCTATTATTGAATGAGTCATCATTCGATTCACATCAGATTTTATCGTTAATATTTCACCACGTACTTTTAAATAATTTGCATATATATATATATATATATATATATATATATATATATATATATATACACACATTTGTATTCAATTAGTCCAAGCATAAATTCAGACATCAGGGTTTTATTAACATAATGAATCTAAATAGCAGTAAAATAAATAATATTAAAATCACTTAATAAGGAACGTCTGAAAGTAAGATGGAATCCGTTCTTTCAAATTAACAGGTTAATCTAGACCTTTAACAAAACGAGCTGGAATATAAAATGCACCATCTACAGAAAACAGATGCTGATTGACCTTGGAATAATTTCTATCTAAGCTGCTTAAGCATCTAACCTGTTCTGGAAGTATTCTTGATACTTCCAGAATAGGTTAATGTAAAATAATACATGTTTATGGATCGTGTACCCTTGACGAATTCGTCGAACAGAAGATGCAATTAGAACTTTAGGTCAGTTCACATATGGCGAACATAAACATGAAAAAGATACCAACTGTTGGAGCACTGAATAAAAATAAAAGGGAGCTACTATCGGAATTTGTATAAAGTAAAAACAGTACATCCATTTTATCTATCTTTGGCTTCCAGAAAGAAATGAATATTGTGTCATATGTATCAAAAATAATAAGGCATTTATTGTTCTTTATACTATGCACACTGATTCTATAATTAATCCTTAAACTATGATTTAAGAGATTATTATGGATTACAATTCCAGTAAATAAAATGTTAGAACAGTAAATGAAATGTGATGTATATTTCCTGCTTCCACGTGAACCCAAATTTTGGTAATGTTTCCAGTTTGTAGACATTGTTGAAATAAACAACCAAATTTCATATAACGCGATGCACACTAGCGATGCCTCAAAATTCAGAAGACATTTTTTTTTAAAATACTTATCTATATCACTGATGAGACCCCACGTCATAGAAATAATATAAATAAAGACATTACCTCCCGATATTAAGCTTTTTCTAAGTACATGCAAAATATCTTAAGACGATTAGTTAATTATGAACCTTTAGCAAAAATATGTCGATAGTGTTTTATATGCGAAAGGCAGAAAAATAGGACGACAACTATTAGGTATCATGTATGTATTAGAACGATATTAAAAAAGAACACGCAGTTTCAGCAATTACTTTTAGGGAGTTCAACAATAAAGGATACATCACAGATGAAATTTGATGTGGTCAGTGGCTAACGTTTTGGTGTAATATGTTTTACTTTGAAATTTGCTCTTATTCAAAGTATTTTGATTAGTTTTTTT
>BMAW01071329.1:460281-535392 GCA_019974015.1 Nephila pilipes | reverse complement strand
TATATATATATATATATATATATATATATATATATATATATATATATATATATATATATATATATATATATATATATATATATATATATATATATATATATATATATATATGTATGTATGTATGTATGTATGTATGTATGTATGTATGTATGTATGTATGTATGTATATGTGTGTGTACACTCAATGCCATAAATATTTGCTCACCAAATTAGAGTTGTCAGAATATAACGAAATTTCACATATGAAAATGTAACGTTGACGTGCGTAAGTAAGTATAAAATCAAAGCAAAATGATTATTTACTGTAGAAAAAATTACAAATGAATGGAAGGTTTAGTACCTTGTTGGACCACATCTAGCATGAATGCATGATATGATACGGACGGACATTGAGGCATATAAGTCCTGTATGATGTCCTGCGTGATCTCGTTCCACAGTTGCTGTAAACGTGTTTTTAATTCGACCCAACTCATAGGTTGTCCAACTTGTCGTCCTAAAATTATTCCAGATATGTGACAAATCTGGAGATCGAGCTGGCCAAGTAAGGTGGAAATGCATCGGAGGTAGTCCTATGAACCCCTTGCTGTATGTAGGCGAACATTGTCCTTGCGAGAAATGGTTAACCAAACATTAGATGAGATAATATATATTCCCTGCTCTTTTAAATCTTTATTAAGTGCAGCACTAGTCTGCATTTTTATAATTTTGTAAGTAGGAAAGTGTCATCTTTTGACATTGTTTTCTTTTTTCAGCTGCATTTCCCACTCCGCTTTGGAAATATGGACCCTATTTCTTCCTTTTGTTTTATGATACGGCTCACAGTTGCAATACTAACGTCAACTATCTTCGAAATCTCTCTGTAAGTCTTTGGCGTATTTTCGGAGAGAATAATAATCTTTGTACGAATTCGCGGCGTCTTCTAACGACAGTGAACTCTCAACCAATGTGATCATAACTGGAGCTTTGATCTACGGAAGTTCCTGCGCATGCGCTTTCAGAATCAATTTAATTTATGGAAATTGTTGCTAGGCAAAGGGTATATTCATCTCACCCATATCTTAACATATTTTCGTATGATTATTGAAGAATAATAGGAAATATATATATACACTGCTCAAAACAATTAAAGGATATTTTAAGTCTTATATAAAATAACGGTGTAAGCAATATTTTTTTTGCAGAAAATGGAAGAAGAGAGTCACAAATGCAAATTTTTCTCATTTTCAAACTTCGGAGTATGCAAATTTTGAGTCTGACATCAAAAATGACGCTTTAGCGGAAGCAAATGAAATTTGCCTTTCAACTTAATGAAAGATAAAGCGGAAAAGAATGATCGATATTCAATAAGTGTATTGTTTCGATGATTGCGATGTCTCAACGAAGAAATTTAACCGATTCAGAAGCCTGGAGAATTGTTGGACGGTTAGAGGAGGGGACACAAGCCGAAGTAGCAGAAGCTACTGGAGTTGCACAAAGTGTGATTTCCAGAGTCTAGAACATTTTTCTTGGAGACTGGAAGTGCAGGTCGAAGACCAGGACAAGGTCGAAGACGGGCAACAACGTCCAATGAAGATAGATATTTAACACTAACGTCTTGGAGGAGACACCGAAATATGAATGCCACTCTTCTTCAGCAACACTTTCGCTCGGTTACTGCCACAACAATTTCGACTCAAACTGTCCGAAACCGGCTTCACGATGTAGGACTGTATGCTCGCCGACCAATGGTATGTGTTACACTATAGAGCAAGGCACCGTCGCTCCCGTAGGGAGTGGACAACCGAGCATGTGAACTGGAGGAAAAATGAATGGCGCACTGTTCTTTTCTCTGACGAGTCCCGTTTTTCTGTTCATCCTGATGATAGGCGTAATTTTATTTGGAGGGATCGGGGCGCTAGAAACAATCCTGCGTTCGTGCTTGGAAGTTTCACATTTGGCAGAGGTGGAGTGATGCTGGCATTTTCATTGATGGGCGCATCGATCTCTACATCATTCGAAATGGAGCTCTGATCGGTCGCCGATACAGGGATGAGATCTTAAAACCTATTATAGTCCCGTACGCTGTAGCAATTGGAGATGACTTCATCTTAATGGACGACAACTGCAGGCCACATCGTGCCAACTTAGTGGGTGATTTCCTTTTCGAGGAGAGAATGGTACGAATGGAATAGCCAGCATGTTCTCCGGACCTGAACCCAATAGAACACGTTTGGGACATTCTAGGCCGACGAATTTCTGGCCGCCTACCACCCCCACAAACTCTCCAAGAACTGGAAAGAGCTCTTCTGAAGGAGTGGGATAGAATACTCCAGCTCCTCATAAATAGCCTCAATGACTCCATGTCTCAAAGGTGTTCAGCGTTGCTGGCTATCCGGGGCAACCATACTCCCTACTAAAAACTTTTTTCTTTCAAGTAAATATCCTTTTTTTATTCGTTTTTTCTCGAATGTACAAATTGTGTTTTTTTCCTTTTTGTGTCCAAATACTAAGTAAAATGCATTTTTTCCTGCTAAACATGCTTGATTTTTTTTTTCTGATATAGCCTACCACGTCTGTCGATCATGTATCAATCATATATTAAACAATTCCCCAGCCGCTTAATCCACCCAAAACCTCAATATCCTTTAGTTGTTTTGAGCAGTGTATGTAAGCGGGAGCATAAGGGGGTAGACACATACGAAATTTTAAAATTTAGCTACCAAATAGTAAGTTTTCGATGGTTTCCGAGTAAATTTGAACAGAAAATTAAAAGTTGACAATTTATTCCATTTTTACAGAGGTTTAGTTTTTAAACTAGTAATTTTTTAGAACTATTAATTAACACTATGCTATTTAACTTTCAGCAAAACAATATTATTACATATGTATTACATTTAACTAGAAGTATTTTGAAAAATCCAAAATTATCAGTGATAATTTCATTAAAAAAAATTTTAGCCTGTTTAAAATAAACATCAGACAATTGATAATTTGCCTAAATCCAACCAATGAGTTTTCTCAGGGCCTTGATTTATACTTCAATACACTGCAAAACAAGGGATAGGATAGGATTGGTTTTATTAATGTCGAACTTGAAGCAACATGAGGGTTATAGGTGATGGACCTCGTAATTTTGAACCTTGGTCAAGTGACGAGGGCGACACCTGAGCAGGCATTCCCTACTAACTTCTACACCACACCAGTGGGAGGACTTCGAGCTCTGACAGATTCAACGCGCATCAGCTCCGGCAACATGGCAGGTCTTTTGTGACGACAAGACTCGGCAAACACGACTCGACAAAAATCCCGACCGCGATTCTGTGACCATAACCACTAGGCTACCGCGGCCACGGCAAATCATGGGAGGAAAGAAACAAAAGGCTCCTGCAAATTGTTTGTGGTAAATTTAATTAGGCGTTCAAAGAAATACAATAAAATATATTATAGGAAAAAAATATGATGTAAAATAAGTTTCTCAGAATTATATGTTCACATAAATTCTCTTTGTTTTGAATCACGTTAAATGTCTTTGTTTTCGACTGCCGTAGACTTCCACTCATTTATACACCTTAATCCCTTTCTCACATCACATTTGGTTTGGCCTCATCAACGTAGCAATAGAAGCAAACACGAGAGCTATTGGCGACCGAACCTGTAATTTTGAACCCCTCCCTCTTCTAACTTCCACATCACACCAACGGGAGGGCATGGGACTTCGACAGATTTAACGTACATCAGGCCCGGCTACACGGCGGATCTTTAGTGACATCACGGCTCGACGAAAACTGCCGGCCATGAATTCGCGACCATGACCTCTAGGCTACCGCAGTCACCTTCTCACATCACATGCTACACGAATCTCCACTATTTGCGTCAGTGCTTTATGAAACGGTTAAGCGCGACGTATGAGTCTAACAACTGTACCGTGATGCATGGCACTGAACTTCGTGCCGCTAAGTAAATTGTTTCAATAATTCAAGAAAGGGAAGAAAATATAATTAAGTCATGAGACTACTCAAATGTTTTGTTCACATTTCCTAGTTTCAAACGCCTCAAATGTAATAAATTTCCTCCCAAAAATGTAGGGGGCGTTTACCCCCGCAATCACCATCACTGATTCATTTATTCTAAGAAAAAAAATATTTTCAGTACACCCGTTCATAAATAGAATTTTTGTTTTAACGTCGCATTAGATTTGGTTCCATGCTTCTTAATATTAAATCGTATTCAAATGTGGATATCAACACAACTTGAATTAATTATGTAACTCTTTGCCGCGGCAGCCTAGTGGTCATGCTGGCGGATATTCGTCGAGTTGTGGGTTCGAGCCTGAGTACCTCTTCTACCCGCCGTTTAGACGGGGTTGTTGTACGTTAAATTTGTCGATGCTCCAAGTCCTCCCGTTCAGGTGGTGTGAAAGTTAGGAAATGGGGATGCCAGCTCAAGTGTCGTCCTCATCATTTGATCGAAGCTCAAAATTACAAAGTCCGGCGCCTGTAGCTTTCGTTTTGCTTCTAATGCGACGTTAATAAAACCAATCAATCATAATATTACTCACCTCTCAAAATTTTCACACTATCATGTGATGTTTGGTTCGGTTTTATTAACGTCGCATCAGAAGCAACACAAGGGCTATTGGCGACGGATCTCGTAATTTTTAACCTCAGTCAAGTGACGAGGACAATACCTGAACTGGTACCCCCTCTTCTAACTTCCAAACCACGCCAATGGGAGGACTTTGGGCCCCGACAAATTTTATGTGCATCAGCCCCGGCTACACGATGGGTCCTATGTGGCATCAAGGCTCGAACTCGCAAGACGACGAAAACCGTCGACCGCAACCATGGCACTAGGCTACCACGGCCACACAATCATGTGAGGTTTTCAGATCTAGTCAATGCATTAGATAATTTGATTTCAAAGGAAATTTATTCATCTTGTTTCGTCGCGAGAGTTATTTTAGAGAAATGTTCAATTTTTTACCATTTGCAATCGCATTAAGATAAAATGTAATCAAGTCAGAACAAAAAATAAAATTAGCAATTTAACTAAATCAATTAAAAGAATTAGAATTATTTGGTTGCATTTGTATTAACAGTAGCCTTTATTTTTGAGAGAAACGAAGTAAGAAGAATGAGGGGGGGTCACGTTTATCCTTTTTATTTACCAGCAAATGTGATAAATTTAATCTTACCTAACATTACCTCAGGATGCTTCCTGTAAGTGATTTTTAAAATGCTACGAAAGAATTTTTTTTCAGTGATAAGTACTTGACGTTGAAATAAATACAGGTGATTTTTTTTGTGTGATTTTATCTCGCGTGGATATCAAATGTAACGAGACAGTAGAATAATGTAGTTAAATCTGCAACCGGTACACCAAACTCCCGCTAATCCATATTGCGATGCATTAAAAAGGCTATTTATGACCCGTGACAGGATCAATGGCATCCGGAAACGGAAAATAAACTGTATCACATAAAATCCATCATGTCTCATTGGAATTCATTCACATACAGAAGACGGGACGTAATTTTAACACGTCTACGTATCGGACACGGGGTTGATAAACAGGCACCTTTTTGTAGGAGAATCTCCTCCATTGTGTATTCATTGTGTTTGTCCTCTGATCGAATTGAACCGAATGCTTTGCTTTTAATTCTGTACGTCTCACACATTTTAAATCTTTTTAAACCTTCTATAATTGACTTCGGAAAAATCTCCAAACAAATTTATTTCACTTTTCAAATGACATTGGTTTCACCGATACGTTTATTTTTTTAAAATTTAATTTTACTCACTATCATCTGTTTTAATCAGCCACCTAAGGGGTTATTATTTTAGGTGGATCACTTTTGGCGGACCAGATCACTTTTCAATTTTTTATCTTTTGCTTCAATCGTAATTATATGTAGCTGATATAATGTTCAACACTTAATAATTTATCGTTTACTTTAATTTTAATTACACTTAGCTTAAATATATTCCATTTAAAATTTTATCGTTTCCTTTAATTTTAACATCAGAAAAGTTTACTATTGTCCATTTCTCGACATTTCATCGTATACTTTAATTCTTATATTTAATTGAATATTGTAATAATAATTATTTTAAAAAAAGTGCACCTTGGGTGGCTAAATCTGTTCTTTACAATACTTTGCTTTGAACTTTTTAATTTTGTTAAACTCTTTTATGAAAAAGTTAGAATAGTAATAACTTAACCTAATGTTTGTCATAATAGATCCCAAGAGGATTAAATGTCATTACTTAAACCAACCATTTGAATTTTTTTTTTTACATTATTATTATTATTATTAACGTCGTACTAGAAACAACACAAGGGCTATTGGCGACGGACCTCGTAATTTTGAACCTCGGTCAAATAATGAGGACGACACCTGAGCAGGCACCCCTCTCCTAACTTCCACATCACGCCAGCGGGAGGACTTTGGGCCCCGGCAGATTTAACGTGCATCAGCTCCGGCTACATGGCGGGTCTTTAGCGGCCAAGGATAGAACCCGCGACTGAACGAAAACTGCCGGTCACGAATCCGAAACCATGTCCACTAGGCTACCGCGGCCACTTTGAACTATTTGAATCATTCTCATGTAGATAAACTTCAATCAACCAGAACATATTGTTTCAAGTGAAAAAGCCTGCATTACATTAAATATTAAATTAATGTGTTTTTTTTCCCCTCATTTCAGAGATTTTTTGTGATTAAAAAATATAGAAATTAAAACAGTCAACAGCATTTCCCCCTGTCCTCTGTTCTACCATGGTAAAAGCTTTTAATTTTTAGGAATATCCGAGATAAACAATTCTCTGTGATATAAAAAGATTCTCAACCGCTGAAACTCTACGTTTGATTTAGTTTAATTAATGTCACTCACTAGAGATATACAGATATTATAGATAGAACTCTACCTTTTAATATTGATTAATTATTAATTAACCGACCGTTTTCGTTCAGTCGCGGGTTCGATCTTTGGCCGCTAAAGACCCGCCGTGTAGCCGTGGCTGATGCACGTTAAATCTGTCGGGGGCCAAAGTCCTCCCGTTGGCGTGGTGTGGATGTTAGGAGGGGGGGGTGCCAGCTCAGGTGTCATCCTCGTCACTTGACCGTGGTTCAAAATTACGAGGTCCGTCGCCAATAGCCCTCGTGTTGCTTCTAGTGCGACGTTAATAAAAACTAAACTAAACTAAATTATTAATTAACGACGTACTTAAATGCAACATGTAGTTTACAGATAGTGATGTTAAAATTTATTGTTGCGAGATCCAGATATTGCTATGCTGTGCCAAACAAGGTATCTCAGTGATCAAGAGGTTTCAAAAAATAGAAAAAAAAGGAAAAGTTGGGTTGACAAGAAGATCGATCGAAAATAGAAAATGACCACGAGGTATCCCGAGAGCGCGTCACCCATGTTTACCAAATACTGTAAACCCCATGAGAATAGATCACAAGGGTGCCTCGGGTGAGTGATGTCCATGTTCACCTGAAGAAAAATCCCTGAGGGTACGGAGGTTAAAGGGCAAATTTCCACACCACCTCAAAAGTGAGGACCTTAACTTGATTAAAACAACAAAGGCCAAGCGCTCACAATCATGACAACCGCGGTCACCAGTCTGATGATGAGAACGACATCTAAACTATTAATTCACTTTTCAAACTTCTGTATCACATCTTGCATTGATTTTGAGGAGAGAATTTTAAAATGACCATCATTATTTCTTTTGACAGTCTTCCAGGAAAATGAGTCTCAAACCTACGACCCACTACTTCTGCAGAGTGGGAGAATGTCAAAGGATTGCGCAAGTTCAAGCCATATTTTATCCATTAGAAACTAAACTTTCCATATTTGTAGGTATGAATTAAAGTCGCTTTAGGAGCAACAACTTGACACCGAACCTTGTACACCTCATTTGATATTTAACTTTTAACTTCCAAACCACGGTCCTATCAGACTGAATGAGCATTTACCCCTCTGGATGAAGGTCTTTAGAAAGACCCGTTGCTCTTCAAAACACGATGGAAATTAAAAACGATAAAATTTAAGTAAACATACCCAAAGGTAGGGCGTGAGTGAGTGAATGTGGGTTTTATGGCGCAAGAGCCAAATCAGGCTATGCTGCGCCAAACACTTGTTAGAATCGATTAGAAAAAAAAATTACCTTAAGACCATGAAACAAACACAAAATGAAAAGAGGTAAACAGTTAAGAATCAAATGTGGTGTAAAGGGCCAATGTGTCTTAAAAAAAGCAAACAAGTTATGTTGAGGGGTTTCCCCTATCAAGTCAAATAGGTTTAAAACTGATAAATGAAAAAAAAAAAAAAAAAAAAAATCCGGCAATGATGATCAAACACCGGACAGTCAATTAAAATGTGATGAATAGAGTAAGGGACATGGCAGGAAGGACACTCGGGAGCATCTTCTCCAAACAAAAGATGTTTGGCGGAGTGATTAGATCCAATTGACACGTCGGATCAAATGAAGCTCCAGGATCTAACGATTCAGAGAACAAACGTTTGCGCGCTTTGCCAGGTTGCGCTAAAGCAATTCGTCGAGCGAAACTTATGGCACCTGATTGATCACTTGGCGCAGGGGATTCCTGATCAGTTCAAACGGCACTCCCAAAGATCAACGCGCGCTCCTTCCCAGTTTTTCCCGGCAAAAGCGCTGAAAAAGAAACTTTCCGCCAGGGAAGTCGGCGGCTTTTTGTTGCTGAGAATAGATAGCCGAATCAGGCATGAAACTCTGGATCATCTCGTTTGCTGTTGTTTTTGTTCCATCGAAAGCAATCGCGGCACCCACTTGGAAAAAACCTTTTTCACTTCACTTCAAAAAACCTTTTTCCTGGTCCGATCGACTTAAAATTTTGACACGTTTCAAGCAAAGGTTAGTACTCTAGAAAGACCTGGTTACTGGTTTACTACGAGCGCCATCTCTGGGTTAGTCTCGGGAGTTATTGATCGATGTGTTATGTGCAATGCGAAGGCGAGTCAATCTGACATCAGCTCTTCGCATTGGAAAAACAGGCCATTCTCCAATGATCGGCTTCACCGAGTGTAATTTGTTATTAGTCTGGACACTCCATGATTCCTGCCATGTCCGATGAATAAGCTTTAAAATGTGACGTCGTATGTCCTCTAGTGACTGTGAGCTACAGAGGATTCGTTGCTGAACATGCAGCCGAGTCCACTAGTTCATTGCCTAAAATATCTACATGACTAGGTATCCAGCAGAATTTCAACACATAACTCTGCTACACAGACAACAAACAATGCCTGCAATGTTGATCACAACAGGATGACTGCGATCATCCAGTTGTACCAATGTTTCCAGGACGCTCCTGCTGTCAGTATATATTACGAACTTTCGAGAACTGGATATCTTGACTAATCTGAGGGCACAGTAAATGGCGACAGCTTCGGCAGTGTAGACACTGCAGGAAGTGTCGAGCCGGTAACTGTGCCTGATGTCATTTGAAACGACACCACAGCCGACGAATCCAGTTCTTTTCGATCCGTCCGTGTAAATTGGAATAAACTCCCTATACTGACTGCGATGGAAGGCGAAGATACTCTGGAAAACAATTGAACATGTGTTGTTTTTGCTGTATGAAGCAAAGGTGTTATGATATACAAACCTTGGCATATTCCAAGGAGGAAATTTAATAAAATTCCGTTGTTGAACATCCAAGTCAGGTAGTCTGAGTTCCTCGATGGTTTCCTTCACCCTCTCCGAGAAAGGATGGATGAAAGAAGGCAGAGCACCTTACGAATGAATGAATGAATGTAAAGTTTATTGGCGCAAGAGCCAGATATGGCTATGCTGCGCCAAACAAGATTAAACTGCGGTCTAGATGTGAAGTTGAAAAAAGATAGAAAGTGGTTGACAAGAAGGAGGGTCGAAAATAGAGAAGGATCGCTAGGGTAACCCGGGAGATCATCACCCGTGTTTACCAAAGACAGTAAACCACATGGGGGAGAAAAAGATAACTAGGGTACCTCGAGTTCGTGAAGCCCATACTTACCTGAAGAAGGCAAGTCCCTGAGGTCACCTGATATAATCCCCAGGGGCAAGGTGCCCGGCTATACCCCCAGACGCTGGGTACCCATTTTAGTCGCCTTTTACGACATGCATGAGCTACAGTGAGACTATTCTGTCATCCCTGGTCACCACACGGGTCCCGAGCACCGTATAATCTCCGTAAAGACGGACTGATTGTAATGTTCTGTAATGGGTGAGATGAAAGAGATGACATTTTGAAATGATAATAGAGCGACAATTTCAGGTGGCGCAAAGCCAATGGTAGCTGGTTACAAAGCACATAGAGACTCTGCACAGGTGACGTTCGAAACGCACCACAACAGATTCTCAGAGCATTATGGCGATAGGTCTATATTGGAGAGGGTTCTTTGAATCCTTACCGGGCTTAAGGATAGGAATAACGATTGCTTCCTGCCACTGACTAGTAAACACATGATCCCTCCCTATTCGGTTGAATAGGTAAAGGAGACTAACAAGTGAATTCTCGCTCAAGTGACGGAGCATATCATAAGTTATACCATCAGAGCCTGGACTGGTATTGTGAACCAAAGACAGAGCCTTTCTTAATTCCCACATGTCAAAGTCACGGTTATAAGGGAACGGTTGCCGACACCTGAAGTTGATAGGTGTCTTCTCTTCCCGATTCTAAGTTATTAAAAATGAAGCTCTATATAAATCGGAGTTATACACACTAAAAAAAGAGTGGTCAATGACATTGGCCACTTCTACAGGCGAAGAATGCACAGTATTTGCAGTTTCCAGAATCGGGATCGAATATTCCCGATACAGGGAGTTTGCCGCTTTTACCTTTCTCCACAACTGCTGACTTTTAATAGACGATGTGATGGAAGAGACATATCTGATTCAACATTCTCTCTGACTATGTCGCCTTACTCTGCGAGCAATTGCCCTTGCCCTTTTAAACGCTATGAGGTTTTTGGTTATGGGATATCGTCTGAAAATGCCCCACAATTTCTTTTGTTCCCTGTAGAATGTTAGACAATCCTTATTCCTCCATAGTTTACTCATCTTCCTCTATGAATTTTTACTTTTCGGTATCGCTGCATCGGCAGCGTCCACGATAGAGGTACTGACATTTTGGACAGAGCTATTTATATCCCGATCTTGAACCATTGTACCGGTAATAATCGCTATCCGTGTGAATAAATCCCAATCTGCCCGGTTGAAGCGGTAAGTGGGGGCACGTAACCGCACCCCACTACCATGAACCTGGGAGATTAGGAGAGGGAAATGATCACTATCACGTAAATCATTAAGAACCTCGAAAATTAATGACGGTAGCAGTGTCGGTGAACAAATGGCTAGATCAAGGGAATGAAATGTCCTTGTGGGAGCATGGAAATACATTTTCTCGTCGGTGTTCAGCAGACAGAGACTGTGACCAGAGAACAATTGCTCGATCTGCCGACCAAGAGAACTTGTACCATTATATCCCCACTGAGGGCTGTGTCCATTAAAGTCTCCTAGAAATACGAAGGGAGCTGGTAACTGATCCACTAGTTGGTCTAAATCCATTTGTGACACAACATCGTTAGGTGGCAGGTAAATGCAGCAGACTGTAATTAATGTGCGGGTATGAATTCGGACAGACACAGCCTGCAACGATGTGGTCAGTGTAACGACATTGTGAGGGTAGTGTTGGGATGTCAGGATGCAAACACCGCCAGAAGAAGATGATGCGGCATCAACATCCCATCGCACACAATGATATCCCCTCACTCGGGTTGTCATATTACTCTTCAGAAAAGTCTCCTGAAGAGCAATGTAGACAGGTTGGTGAGTAGATAGTGTGGAATTGAGATCCTCTAGTCTGGGTCGTAAACAGCTGCAGTTCCAGGAATCAAAATCCATTAAATAGGCTCACTGGAAGTGGATGGTCCCGTTTCCAGGACCTGCATTGAGTCACAATCTTCTGGTGATGGATGTAAAACAACCGCATCCCCGTCAATGACTCGAGTTTTTTTGCGAGGAACGCTGTTATCGGCAAATTTTAATTTGTGCCTTTGCGAAGTTTTTGACCTGGCCAATGGCCTAGACTGATTAGCCTTAGCAGAGGAAGGTGTTTAATTAACATTTACTTTTTTCTTTGATATCGGAGTAGAAGTGGTAGGTTTTGTGGTAGGAAAAGGTTCAGGAAATTGGATGGATTTTGAAACTTTTGTAGTCTGGGTTGCCGTAGAGTAGCTGATTCCCTGTATAGGGGTAAGGGAAGCGACTACCAGGCGAGCCTCGAGAAGTGAAAGGTTCTAGAGAGTCTTCACCGCAGTTATTTCTTTTTCATCGGCCCATTTAGGGCAAAAACGAGAGTATGCAGTGTGGTTACCCTGACATTTGAGGCATTTTTCTGCAGTAGTACTGGAAACACTTTCGTGTCCTGTTGCTGTACAGCGAGCGCAAGTCAACTGTTCCCTGCATGCAATCCTTGAATGTCCAAAATGCTGACAATTAAAGCATCGTAGAGGGTTCGGAATGTATGGTCGGACGGAGAGTCTTAGATGTGCGGCTTGAATAGTCTGTGGCAGGATAGGAGTCGAAAAGGTGAAGATGAGGTGCTTAGTATCAAGCACCTTACCATCTCGCCTAATCGTAATCCTCCGTACACCACAAACCAGCTGGTCCTGCAAATTCTCCAAGATCTCTTCTTCCGACACGTTTTCCAATTCCATTGAGGATACGACACCACGAGAGTAATTAAGATTTCTATGCAATGAAGTTGTCAAAGAATAGGGTCCCAAGGTCTTCATATTCATAACAAGTTCTGCTTGTTTTGAATTGCAGACTTCAAGTAAAAGGTCACCAGAATGTAGCTCCTTTATTTCCTGGACCGTTTCTACCATACCTTGAATTCCTTTTTGGACTAAAAAGGAAGATATCTTCGCAAAAGTATCAGTTTCTCTTTTAATAAGAAAGAAACGGAAGTTAGCATCTTTAGTACAAATGTCTGATGTTGACGACTTGATACTCTCTGAGGAATTTGATTCATACTGTTCCACTCTTTCAGCCCATGTCTTACTATTTGATTTAATAGCTTTATTTATAGCTTTGGGAGCCAAAATGGATTTATCTTTATTTGTCGCCATAGTGCCTTAAGAAAACATGGATTGGCTTCTAGTTCGATCGGGGCCCCCACCAGACCCCGTCTCCCAACCCTTTCCTAACGCGGAAACGAGTAATCTCCGGAGAATTCTTCAAAGCTGGACAACGTGAACTGTCCCCATTTCGTGACTAGGCAGAGACACAGTCCAAGGCCGAAGTCAAGAAGGATTTCTCGAAATGGGGTTTTTTTTGTTTAATTTAGTTTTTATTAACGTCGCACTAGAAGCAACACGAGGGCTATTGGCGACGGACCTCGTAATTTTGAACCACAGTCAAGTGACAAGGACGACACCTGATCTGGCACACCCTCTCCTAACATCCACACCATGCCAATGGGAGGACTTTGGGCCCCGAACAGATTTAACGTGCATCAGCCCCGGGTACACGGCGGGTCTTTGACGGCCAAGGATCGAACCTGCGACTGAACGAAAACTGCCGGCCGCTAGTCCACGTGAGTGAGTGAGTGAGTGAATGTAAAGTTTATTGGCACAAGAGCCAGATATGGCTATGCCGCGCCAAACAAGATTAAACTGTGGTCTAGACGTGAAGTTGAAAAAAAGGTAAAAATGGTTGACAAGAAAGAGGGTCGAAAATAGAGAAGGATCGCTAGGGTATGCCGCTAGTCCACGACCTTGACCGCTAGACTACCGTGGCCCTTCTCGAAATGGGAGGGAGGTCACACCATCCAGCTATCCGCAACCAAGACTTTTGACCTCTGGGATCATTTTTAGAGTCCCATTCCGAAACTGTTACCGACGGCGCACGCAACTCTTCTCCCGCAGGCCTTTTCCAAAAATGCCCAAGCGGTTTCCCTCTAGGTACCTCTGCTTGAGAGGTACTGGGGCCCCGTAATTGATACGCCGTCTGCCTTTTAGTGTGTTAGTAGAAACACCACAAAGTTTTTTTAATTTTAAATATATTTATAATTTTTTTTATAACACTAATGTTATTACAGACACAAAGAGGAAATAAAACTATGTTAGAATAAACCGTTTTGAGATCAGGTGAGTGTGGAGGAGTGCACAACTGAGGTTCTACAGTTGTACAATAGCCACTATTGAAAAATTTTAACTGTATGCTTAGGATCATTATCGTGTTGAAAAATAAACTCGATCCTAAACCCGTATTTTCCTCACTTTGCTTTAAATTATTTTTCAGAATGTTCAAGTATTGAATTTTGTCCATGATCCCATCAATAAACACTAAACTTCCCACATCATTAGTTGACCATACAGCATCATACGAGAACAGAATCACCCCCATACTTGACAGTGGGAATAGTATTTTTAGGAAGCAACACACTGTTAAGCTTGCGCCAAACATAGCCTCACCTATCACTTCCAAAAATATTAAATTTAGTCCCATTACTAAATATAACTTAGTTCCAGAAGTTTGGAGACCTTGAAATATAATTTTTAGCAATTGAAAGTCTTTTCTCCTGGTTTCGCTTAGAAATGAAATGTTTTCTCCAGGCCACACGACCATTAAAGCCTGCTTTCCTGAGTAATCTTCTAATTGTTTCTGCAGAAACAGGTCTTTGTATCGTAGAAGAAGTGGTTGCAGCAATTTTTGGAGCACTCATCTTTAGAGTTTCGGTAACTTTTTATACGATCTTCCTATTTGTTCTGTCATCCAGGATCTCTTTTCGTCCTCTTCCCGGAATATTTTTAACGTGTTCCAACTCTTTTTACTTTTTGATGATTTTTGAACACATCCGTGACTAAGGAAAAAATGCAAAAGTAGTTCAGCTAAGAGATTTACTTTCTTCAGACATTTTAACGACCAGCTCTCTAATTTGAACTGCAGTTTCCATTCTGGAACCCATTTTGAAGATTAAAAATTAATATTTTTACAAGAAACTAGTACATTAGGATCTAAATCCTATATCAGTATCAAACGCAAAAACTTTGGTAAAATAGGGGTAGATAATTTATCAGATTGTGGTCACTTTCTGCAAAGTGTATACTTAATTTTGTGACATCATTTCGTGTCATTTAGTCAGAGAATGCAAATAATTTTATTATATTAACTTAATGTTTATTTTTTGGCTAAATATCTTATTTAACAAGGGATTTATCATTCCCTATTAAAAAAACCTTTACATAAAGCTTTTACCATATGTTTATATTTTCAAAGTGAAGAAAGAGAGGTGTATACTCAATTTTGAGAGTCACTGTTTTTGTGAAGATAATAGGGCTGATTGAAATAATACCTAAAATTTATTTCTCCAAACAATTTTTTCCGCTATAGGAAAAATTTCAGCTAAATGTTAACTAATTAATTCCACTAACTTCTTTGATAAATGTAGATGTATAAAATAATTTTTGAATAATTGTAGAATGCAAACACACTTTAAGCAAACAAACACCAAAGAAGAAATCACTAAACATCAAAATAATAAACAAAGCAAACACTATAATTAATATTTTATTAAACAACAAAAATTATTTGAAATACAAAAGTTGAAATATCAACACTACTAAAGAGGGCTGAATACCAATATTTATTAGATTCAAAATGGTTATAAACATTTTACTGTGAAGTACAAAAGTACATTTTACAAAAATTTAAAAACTGATTTGGATATTTCTTTATATATTCATCCATTCCCATTTTGTAATGTTTAAAAATTTGGCAATTATTTAATTGTGCGCTAAACATGCATGGGAAAAGTGCATGTTTAATGATTAAAAAAACCAATGCTATTTATATTTCTGAGAACAGAAAAACATCACAAAATTACCCTTAAAATTTAGATTTTAATTAAAAATCAATATAAAATAAAGGAAAACCTTTCTCTTAAGATATCTATTGGAGATATTTCAAATTTTCCCAATTTTTCATACAAGTTACAGCATTCATTTTTAGAGGAATATACAAGCAGAAAAATATTTACATCACACATTCATATCATTTATAACTCCTTTCATACAGTAATACAGTGAATTTAGATGACAAAGCTACATATTGCATGTTAATGATAATACATGAAATCTTTTAACATTTGAAACCTATGTAAGAACATATTTTTTTTTTAATAAAGAGAGAGTATAGGTTAAAATTCTATCTAATAGAAACATATTTAATGACATTTAATAAATGTTAACATTTATTTCCAATTAAAAATATGTAAATATAACATTTAATATTAATGTCAACTTTAAAGAGTATTTTCTCTTACAAGTTCTCAATAAAACTAAACATGAGATAGTTCTTTAAAAAATATATAATGGCCCTTTTTATACAATACAAAAATATTCATATTCAGTATTGTTATTTTAAATTAGGAAGTATATGTATATAATTACTATTGAGAACTAAAAACCTAACAAATTTTATGAATTTCGCATAAAATACAATTCATGAAATTCGTAATGAATCATATCTATAACAGTCAAGGTATCAATATAGATTGATATAAAATTATATATCTATTCTCTTTCTTACATTTGTTTATGAAGAATATAATCTAAAGTGTTAATTGTTCATATGCATTAAAAATTTGATACATTTAAATTTCTTGTATACTATATTGGAAAAAATTACCCGACTTTAAATACATCAATTCTGCAAGAATTAATATATAATTTTTATTCTATTCCTCTTACATTTACACAGAAATGTCTGATAGCATTCTAAGACAGTATTAAAATTGAACTTTACTCTATACCTTTATTTGAGTTCATATTCTTCAGAATATTACTACATTTGGCACATAAACCAAGAATGAAATTATATTTCTAGAGAAGGAAGGTGGTCAACTAATTTCACCAACACACTAGTTCACAAATTAATGTCAACATTTTTTTAAAAAATTCACATAAGAAAAAAGAAATACAGCAATCATAGGGAAAAAAATTGACATTTGAAAGATGTAAGAGCATTAATTAGGAGTTAAAAGTGGGTTTGAAAATAAAAACAAAATAATATCTAGTAATATTGCAACAAAATCAAAAGTAAAGAACAAAGATCACCAGAATTTTTTGAATATCAAAAATATAGCTACGATGCTAATTCTAAGCAGCATTTATTACAATATACTGCAGCAAAAATTATATTTAAAATATTTATCACACATATCTGCATTTATAACATCAGAAATCAACTTAAAAATTATAAATATAATATAATAAAATATAATAAAAGAATATATTTTATTATATAGTCATATAATAAAAGAATTAATAACAGTAGCTTAAAATTCATTTGTTTCAAACTTTTCTCCACACAGCACAACAAAGAAAGGCACAAAACATTTTAAAAGCCAAACTCTGCAAGAAATTTACATTTTTTAAAATCCTTGTGTTGATTTTTGAAGAACATTTTGAAAGAAAATGCACTTATATATTAAAAATGTACCTATTTAAGATATTGTTTTCTCATGTATATTTTAAGAAAAATTTCCAAAATAGAAAAAATTTGTATTTTTATTTCATTACTAAGTCAAAATATTAAAACTGGGACAAAAGAAATTAAATAAACAAACACATACAACAGCTCTTTTAATTTAGAGATATATCTTACTACCACAGATCATAAAATATTAGGATGTACAACATAAAAATATGAACACTTTTCATATAATAGGTGAAATAACATTTACTCTTCGAGGAAAAAACTTGGGATATCCTAAACAAAGCACTATAGCTTTTCTGGTCCAGCGTTATTAGATTTGCATTGATTTGAATTAGTGCTACTACAAAAACATATGAAAATTGCAATGCAGCATAAATATTAGTCAACAAAGCAATATTGGAAAAAAACTATGAACAAAATATTAAAAGCAGATTTCCAAGAACAATTTATATAATAAATGAAGAGAAATGGAGATATTTCAATATTGCAATCAGCATAATTTTTTTTTTGATGTGATATTTAAAGATGCAAGCGCCAGATGTGGATATACTGAGCCAAACAAGATGAAACTGGTGTCTAGAAGTTTTTAAAGATAATGGAAAATAGGTAAGAATTAATTGACAAGAATGAGGATCCAAAATAGAGAGGATTACTTGGGTATTCCCAGAGGTGCATCACCCGTGTTCACCAAAGAGAGTAAGCCCCATAAGAAAGAAAAAAAGATCACTAGGTTGTCTTGGGGTCAAGTTACTCATATATATATAAAGAAGGCAAAGCTCCTAGGACATTTTTTTTCTTTCGAAGTGATCCATACAACACATTCTCTTCAATATCTATACAACAGCAAAAGATAAGAATCTCTTGCACAGTTTCGAAGTGTAGCAGGTATCTACAAAAAGTATGTTGATTTGCATGAATAACTAGCGTTTAGTGATAAACAAGTTTTCATTATAATACTTGTACCATGATTTCATTCCATAAGCTTTTTAAAATATATATTAAAAAAAAACCAGATTAAATTATATTATAGTATTATAATAAGGTATTCTTTACAGTTTATAATATTATTGGTTTTTTTTTTTTTTTTGTAACAACTGAAATACCTGGCATATTTTAATGGCCAAGCCAAAACTAATCTCGAAAAAATTTAATAATTTGAAGTTTTAAAAATGTTAAGCAATTTATTTGAAATATATTCAGTACTATCACCTAACATTCTATTCTTACTCTAACCCTGAAAATGTTTTAGGGAAAGAACCCTTAAATGTTTGAAATAAATTTAGGCGAAAATTCCATATATTACTAGCATATCAATTATATTTTCAGATTTTAACATGTAAACTAAACAATACAATTGTTTCAGTTCTTGTTCCTCATAAACACAAATAGAGCCACTCTGGTTCATTAGAAAAATGTTTTAACTTTTATTAACTATGGCAGGCGTGGGCAAATAGTGATCAACTAAAAGTTTTGTTTGTGGCCCACCGAGAAAGTCAGAGTAATCCACCTTGAAAAGAGGTTTCCTTCCTGTGCACAAAAACATTCAAAGCAAAACTATATCTTTTGCAAGGCAAGCATGAGAAGGCAATTTTTATCATTTTTTTTCTTAGGAAAACAAAGTACCTGAAAGTGTTTCTACTAAAATTGGGAGTGCTTCTGCAGAGTTTGGAGGAAGAGGTCTTAAAAAGATTCATGATTTTACGAAAATTGAACTGAAATTCAATTTGCTCTCTTATCCCCTCACTGCTGATATTGACACATCACCTGAAGAGCTGCAGCTTAAACTTATTGATAAGTAGTCAGATCATGCTGTGAAATAAGTTGAATTTTACAAATCTCTCAGTAGCAAAACTTCCATGAAAGAAGAAATTTGCAAGAAAAATGTTCTCTATATTTCAGTCTACATATCTTTGTGAGCAAAACTTTTCTTGCTTGAAAATCAACAAGAGTAAATTTAGATGCTCTTTGATTGACATTGACATTAACTTGCAGGTAGTGTTGAGAATCTGAACAAACAAAATCCTTCCTGATTTAAAAAAAGAGTTACATAAAGGTGTAATAATGTTCATTTCTTTCATTAAACTGATTCTAACATTAAACATGCTTGCAGCTTTAGATGATATGAAATTAGCACAAAAATAAATTGAATAAAACTGCCACTATTTCATTTAATTTACATTGATTAATTTTTAAGGTACAAATTTATATCTTTTCTGATATGTAATGTTAACTAATGAATGCAATCATTTAAAAAGATGTGCCTGGTGCTAACATCTATTCCCATAAAGTGGTCCCCGAGCCAAAAAAATTGCCCACCCCTGAACTATGAACATCAAGAATAGAGTTAAAACCCCCCCCCCCCAAAATTTCAATAGTACATATAAAAATGCAGGAAAAAATATAATGAAAAATTTAAAAATATTTCTTACTTCTTCTCAACTAGCTTACAAAAATCTGCATATATTATAAAAATTATAAAGAAATTGACTTAAATCCATAAAATTTCATTAAAAATATATTTGATAATTATTACATGCACAAAACAATTGAGAGGGTGTAGTGATACAGGAATTTTTCCTTCTAAATTCATAAAAAAAAAAAAAAAAAAAAAAAAAATGTGATTTTAATATCAAACTGTGTTAAGGAACTGTTAAAGGGATTTTCAAACAGCAATCTTTTTACATATTAGTCCTTTCAATTAACTTTTGTTTAGTTTAGTAAAAAAAAATTTAATTTTTCATAGAAATCCACAATAACAAAAAATTTCTTCATACATAAGGACAGAAGGTAAACATTATTTTAATACATTCTTGATTATTCAACAAATAAAGACTTCCTAGTTTAAAAATTAACACTATAAATCTAATAAATACAAAAATTAAATGAGCAAGAAAAAATAATTTTCATTAAATTATTTTCTTTAAAACATTTTCCGGTCATAAAATAAATAATTATACAAGAACAGACTACCTTGCTTTTTAAACTAAAACAATAAATTATTATATATGAATCTTCAAAGCTTTCTTAAAAAACTTTTTAATAGAACCAAATCAATGAGATAGATCAACTGGCAATTTAAAATTTAGTGAAAATAAAAAATGAATAAGAGTATTATCTGATGCAAGTTTGTATTACAACATACTACAATATTTTTTAAAGAAAGCTAAAAAGGAGTAGTGAAGAAAATTAAAATTGTTTCCCCCATATGCACTTTCCTTTAGAAACTTTATTTATATAAAATTTGGTGAAGATATATTGTTGAAAATAATAATATTTGGTGAAAATATTAATCATATATGACTCAGGAGAAAATAATATCGCTTTATAGAAACATTTCAATTAGATGTATTTTTTTGCTAGTTACAGAAAGATCTAAATATAAAACAGCATCAATCTCAGGAAAAAGGAGGAAAAAAATTTATGACTTCCACTAGTTTGTATATAATTCATTGCTTCTCATATAAAAATATTCTCTGAGAATATTAATTTTGTACTTCGTTGAAATACGTATGGGATACTGATATATTTATACATTGTATTTTTCCAGATTTGTACTGTTATAATAAAAATTGGCTATTCAAGCCTATATTTTATTCTGAATTATATTTAAAATATACATGCATGTGTATATATATGTACACATGATAAATACAATACAAACTTGCATCAAAAATTTAAAATATTTATTACTTTACTTGCCAAGTAATGAATACAAATATTGAAAGCAATATATATAAAAAGAAACACAAATTTAGTCATTTAAGTACACTAAATGAGCAATAATTTAAGATCTATCATTCTTTAGAGAACAATGACATATTAAGGGAGAAAAATTGAAATACTTGTTAGCAAAATTTCCAATTTTAGGGATTAATTCAAACAATTTACATTCCAAACAAATTCTTTGTCTTTTTTTAAATTAGGTTTGCCATAAAAAATGGCAAGATATATTAAGAATTCAGAAATTTAGAAAAAGTTAAAAATATCATTTTACATTAAAGATTTTAGCATGAAATTAAAAAAAAAAAAAAAAGAAAAACATCACAGAGAAAAAGATGAAAATCCTAAAAGTTTTCTAAATTTAGAGACTAGAGATAATATGGCTTATGTTGAATTATACATATTAAATTATCATATAATGAACAATCAAAAATACTTGTAAACAATATAAAAATGTTATCTAATATTTTTGTATTGAGTTTTACTGGACAATATACAGATTGATACACAAGCACTTATAAAGTATAATCTCTAACATACATCACTTAAAGAGTATAATAAAAACAGTATGTCACAATTACTATTATTATTTAAAAACACAGCTATTACATTACATTTGTATCTTAAATGGTATACAACAGGAAGAGAGTTCATGGCTTACTACACATCTTGTGCTAACTTTAAATCAGATATAAACTTCTCAACATGTGAAAATATATTCAATGTGCTTATTCTGACATCTTGAGAATATCAGGGTTTATAACAAATGCAGTCAATAACATTTGGCAGCACATAGGGAGCACTGTTATACAAACAGGATTACAGAACATTTAGAAACTACTTATCTACTTTTTAACCTCACATACACAATACAAGCTCATCTGGTAATCCATACAGAAGACAGTCCATACATTATAAAGTTCTTTACTAACTTAATAGAAAAACGAATTAACATTTATGACATCAAGAATAGTTAAATCGCCACAAACCCCATAAAAAACAGCACTCTTATAGACAATCTTCTCAATTCCTCTGCAAAGTATGTGGAAAACAGCAGGGTTAGAAATACACCAGAAAGTTGTTAACTCATTACAGTTTACATTCCATGTTATGTACAGCTACAGCTCATACCAGCACCTAAACAATAACATTCATAATTTTATTTTTCATTTTACAGAATAAAATACATATCAAAAGCAGAAAATTACAGGGATCCTAGAGTAAAAATATTGGGCAACAGCCTAAATAAATTTTGAGGTTCCTATTTTAAAAAGTCATCAATGCCATCAGAATTAAAACATTAAAAATTACATTAATTAAGAAGATTTTCTATAGTTAAAGCTATATTTCAAAATAAAATTTTAAAAATAAAAAAAATAAAAAAATTAGGAATCAAAGAAAAAAAGTTAAGGAGGTAACATGAAAGGAACATAAAAATAATCATCACCACATCATTTGAAAAAGGTTTCAACTCTACTGATGCATAATAAAAACGTAAATAAGGAGGTAAAAGAATTTTTTAAAATTGTAGTTATAAAAAATTCCTCACTAATACTTAAAAAATTTTCTTCATAAAGTTATTGAACTTTTCAAAAAAAGATGTAGGAGGTGAAAGGTTTCATAAAAAATAAATCACACAGGGTCTGACATATTTTAAACACTTACCTGGAAATAATGTAAATAAATACAAAATGACTAAAATGGCCTAAAGGCCAGGAGTTCTCCAGTATTCAAACGTCGTCGAGGCAATTCTCCAAACATTTCTGTTCCATCTCTGACACTACAAGCAAGAGCACGCATGCTTGCAGCAATATCTTCTGGTGCTTTAGGGGGAGATTCCTAAAGAACAAAATAAATGTTCATATTGTGTACATAAATTATATCTGAATGTTACTTTTAAACAGATATCCAATAAAATATTGCTTAATAACCAAAATTAAATTTTAATATGCCAACCAAAAAAAGTTGCAGTATCTCTAAAATCAACTAAACCTAAAATTTTGCTCAAAAAATTGTTATAGGATATGGGAAAAGAGAGAAAGAGAAAGCAGTTTAAATGTATAACACATAAAATATAATGTGATTACACATTAACAAATTCAGATAACATTTTGCAATAAAATAGTTTGCTATAAAACTTAAAAATTTCTAAGTTTTAAAATACTCAAAATGATTCATATAAAATGCACTCCAATCTTAATGTAAAAGTTAAAAAGAAAAGGAAAAAAAAAAAAAAAAAAACATTGCAATAACCTTTTCGTCATCTTCTAGAAGAGAAAAATGCGAATAATTCGAGAATGCTGGAATGGACATAGGAAGTGATGTAGCATATAACAAGTGTTCATCATGTTTTTCTTCAGCTACATCAGCAGTGTTATCATTATCAGAATCTAATTTGAGGGAGGAAAAGAATATGATATAGACACAAGTGAGCATATCATGCTCATTAAAAAAAAATCCAGATTATAATCTATTTTTAAGAATTGAAAGCAAGGTTTGTTGGAATTTTCCAGCAATATACTGAAACCAAACCACATGGAATTAGATTTAAGCAAATTTTACATCATGCAATTTTAGTTTATTATAGAATTAATATCGAAAATAAACACAGTAAGCAAACCTATTTTATATATCATTAAACTTTGTAAATTCAGCTCTAATAAAACCATTCAAAATGCCTTTTAAAATTTTTGTGAATGTTGTATAAATAACAAAGTAAACATCATGCAGTTGGAAAGACTAAATTTTTATGCATATTATACATGAGGTGAAACACATTTCAATTTTAATTAAAAGTGGTTTCTTCATTATTAAACACTATAAAATTGTTTTCTTAACATCATTAAGCTTATTAGACATTTTTTTTTTAAAAAAATTTAGAAATGTGTATTTTAAATATCAATCACGTGAACTAATAATGAAAATTTTCCAAACATTACAAGCAAGATGAAAATAAATTTTATAGTACCAACCATCTGTATCTTCTTCTGAATTGCATGACAGGGATTCCTTTGTTTCAAATTCTTCCATATCAAAAACACCTAAAATAAAAATGCATGTAAAATAAAACTAAAAATTATACCATTAAATAAATAAGAAACAAGGGCACATGTAATGTTAACATTTGAAATAGAGGAAAACAGAGAATTATGTATCTTTTACAAACAGAACACATGTACATTAATGAATATCTGTTATAAAATGATTTATTTTAAAATGTCATAAGAATGGTAAATTTGCTATTAAGATTCTGAGTAGAAAGCAGCTGTTATATTAAAAACACTAGATAGTAAATGAAAACTAAATTTTTTTAATCAGCTAATTATAATTTCAACATTAATTTTTAATTCAATTTTACTACCAAAGAAAGCAATATTTCCAATAAACTTCTTGTTCTACAATTAAACAGTAGACTGATTATAGAGCAAATATATGTTGGCTATCATGTTCGGAAAGAGAGGCACTAACTAACCTCCAACATCAATGCTTGCTGGGGCACGCTTTAGTTCACGTTTCACTTTTGTTCTGGAGCGACCAGGATTCTAAAATATAAATGCACATAAAATAATTTATGATCAGTTTCATTAATTTAATATAAAAGATTAAAGAGGACCCACCAGTAGAAAAAAAATTTGAAGATGGGAATAATTAGAAACTAGTAAAAAAAAATTGAACATATTTAAAATGAAAATCACATTTTATCATGTATTAATTTTTCAGTATCTATTCTTTTTTTAACATTGCTATCAGAATAAAAATTTGATTTCTTTATTAAAGTCCTGGGATATGATATGAAGGGAAAATGCAATTCAGTGCATGAAGGAGAATTTCAAATTACTTTTAATATAAGAGAAAAAAACTAAAACAATTTTGCTAAATAAATTAATAAAAAAAAAAGAAGGTGCTACCAATATCTAGAAATGTAATTTATTCTATACAATTTGTTTAAGCTAATTTGATACGAGTGTCTATCACAATTTTAATGATCCTTTATTTCATAAAATAATACATGAAACTCTGGATAAGCTTCAGAAAATGAAAATATTTTGATGTGACTTGAATTTTCAGATAATCTAGTAACAGGTTTTAATTATTTAAGCAATTTAGCAAAAACAATGCAATTAATTCTTTTTTAATTTAAAAATAATTCTATTAAATAAAATTCTATAATGAAGATCATATAAAAAAAGAGATACAAATAATAGTTTCTTTACAGCATTTACTTACAGACACAGTTCTTCTCAGAGCCCTTATATTTTGTTGTTTTTTAGCATCATCTGCAGGCAGGTCATTTGTGTCGCTTCTATCAAATGCAGAATCAGTAGATGTAGATGAATCATTAGCTTGAAATATAAGAACAATAATCGTAAGTTAATATTTAATATTCTTGAATACAATTAATTGTACACAGTTCATAAATGATATTCTAAATAACTGAGCAAATTTCATCTGTTTCACAATGACTGATAAAAGTAAATACTAAAAAAGTGAAAATTAAAAGAGTTTATGAGATTAAAATTAATTTAAAATAGTGATTATATATAAATTTTGATTTATTCCCTTTTCTAAATTTAGAATTCACTAAAAAACACACAATTCTTAATTTTGTCAAAGTACAATGATGAATTTTATAACTATCAGGCAGTCATGCTTGTGACTAACCACTACTAACTTCAATAAGACAATTATTGACTCAGAAAATATCATTACTGATCACAATTCTGTTTGAGAGTAAAATATGATAAAATGTGTGTGTAGTCTATTTGATACAGAATGTGTACATACTTAAGTGATAATTTAAGGCTCTTTATCCTTTATGAAAATGCTGGAAATATAAACTGCAGGTTTTAATACAATACATATAAATTATAAGTGAATGTCGCATTTTAATAAATTGAAAGTGGGTGTAATTGAAATGACAAAGAGTTAAACATTAACGATTTACAATTAGAGGGTTCTGACAGTTATCTGATTAGCAAAACAAACATTTATGGAGAATATATGCATCTGTGTAATCTTTTGTATTTATCAAATGAAAAACTTAAGGAACTAATTTTGGAAGGGGAGGAAGGACATTATAGTTATTAAAAAGATCTTCCAAAGTTAAAAATTCAAGCAAAATTACAGGGATTAGAGTACAAATTAATGCCAAGATGCTAATAAGCAAGGGTCATCGGTACATAATTAGGATAGCTCCTTGACTGCACTTCTTTTAAATTGATCAGTACCCCTAGGTGAAATATTTACAGGGTGGGACTTCATAAGCATGTTCACAACAGCAGGAAGGCTACTTGAAATACCTTTTAGATAGCTGAGCAATGAGATATCAGTGGACATAACAGAGAAAATTGAGAAAACTTAAATTTAAAACAAAAGAAAAGTTGTAGAGTGTTGCTTTCACTTAATTTGAAAAATTTGAGTTCAAGTGAGGTATTTTTGATGCTGAAGTAGATGAGAAATGAAATAAGAATTAAAGTACTTAATAAAGCTACCTCCTTATCATTTGTGATCCAATAAATTTCTACTTCTCACGGTTAATCTTGAGAAGATTGGATCAAAAGTCTATATATATTCTCCATAATTCATTAAGAATTTGGGAGACTTAAAAAAAAAAAAATTTAAAGTTTTTTTTTTTTTTTTTTACAGATAGAAACTGTAGACCTTAACTATTATTTTAAAATGCTGAGTTAACATCTGTTGATGGTTAATAAATTAAATTTTTTGAATATTAGTCCTAGTTGATATGCAAGGGCTTGAAATGTAACTTAAAACATACAAATAAATCATGGATTTTATAAATTAATATTGAAATCTTTAATAGTTGAGAAAATAAAGATATTACTATGCAATAATTTAAAATGTTCTACTACGTAATTTTGATAAACAGACCAATGGATCATATCAGCTAAAGAAGGAACACGAGGTTACTAAATGTAACATTTGAGAGAAGTAGCACAATAGATCACTGGCAACACAATGCAAAATTTTGGACCATGTTAAAATAATCCTATATGACACACATTGAAGTATTTTCAACCTCCAAAGTTTCCTCACACCATTATGCAAGAATGTAACATGAAGGAAGAAATTAGTATGACCCTAATGATCAAAATGCAAGAGTCATTTAAGCATTCGATTATTTTCTAATAAGTAAAATGCAAGCAGGCACATTACATGCAGTTAGGATGTTACTTATTTCACTAAAAAAATTTTAGGGATAAGAAATATATGTATATATATATTACAATTGGGTAAATGTTAAGTCATTTGGCAATCAAGTACACCTTTTACAAATTTCAAAAACAAAACAGGGTAATATGTAACTTTATGGTACTAGAAATGTGAAAATACATAAAATTTAAAAAAAAAAAAAATAATAATAATTAAAAAATAATTAAACTTCACCATGTACAAATATAAATATAGCCCAGATTAATTCCATTGGGCAATACTGATCAAAGAAAATAACAGTGAGAGAAAAATATTGTCCTTGTATAGGTCTCAACTATTATGTATATCAAAGATAAATTGTACTAATTCCTGTCTCCAATTGTAAAAAATTTGCCAATAAGCAGTTACTAAAAAATTATATATGATTTGTGTATTTTACAAGTACATTAATTAAATATTATTTTAAAAAGTTCTGAAAATGAAACATTTTCAAAAATATGAAGATTAAGAAATCTTACAAGATGAGTAAAGTACGAAATGAATGAGGTTAACTACAAAATATTTTACATAGTCCAAAGCCTGTGTTGAAACCATTGGTGGTGGTGGGTACTTTGATACCCCTGATCAACATGAAGGTTTTAAGGGGAGTCATGTATCAAGTAAGCAACCATTTTATTATAGAGCTTCAATTTTTTTCTACTAACCTACCATGGCTTCAAATGAATTGCTAGGCGAATATTTTTCAAATCACTGATTTTGGTATCAGCTTAATTTAAAAAATATTGTGAAGGTAGTTTTTAAGACACTTAAAATCAAGTAACAAGAATGAATTAAAGGAGGGGGATGAGAATTATGTTACACAGTTTAAAAGGATTGCAGAAAGAATACATCTGAATGGAATACACCTGAAATTTGTTTGAAAAGAAATATTTTGTCTTAAGATATTAAATTAATAACTTACTCAGTATATTATATTTTTCTATAAATTCGTAAAACACAACCATACCTGAATCTCTGTTTTGAACAGAAGGAGATCCTATTGAAGATTCAGGGGCAGCTTCACCATCAGGTTGATTCTGGCTCTCTTTACATTTAATCATTAAGTAGACCATGGCCTGCTTGTTTTTCCTTACTTTTTGTAACAAATTGGAGTAACTGGTTTGCTGTTGCTCAGTGAATCGTCTAAAACAAATTAATATAAGATCATATTAAGTAAAAATATACATACTACATATTCATATCATATTAACATAAACTGAAATACATATATCATACTTTAAATGGAACAATCACATGTCTAAAATTTTTCTAACATCTAAAGAAAATAACTTCTTATGAATCAAATAACAAATACATGAAAAAAGAAATTACCTACATTTCAAGTAGAACCTGCAGTTATTTTATTTTTAAAGTGGATAATATTTGCAAAAATACTATTGTAACTGCTAAAAAAGAAAATCTTTATTTTTAAATATCAAAGTCACAAATGTAATATTAAAATACCAACTCTATTCTCCAAAAAAAAAAAAAAAAAAACATACAGATTAATTATACAAACAAAAGTGTATGGTTTGTGAAAAACACCCATATATCTCGATTTACACAGTAGATACATTCTCTGAAAAATAACACAAAACTGAAACTCTAACATAACAGTAAACATATACTTCATAATGTGCAACTTTCTAAAAAAATATTCATCAATGTCTCTTACAGACACTACTTTACAAATTTAGATGTTGGCTACATTTTCCACTTTGTTAATCATAGTTTATTTATTTTTGGATGGTATAAAATCCATGACAGAGTGAAGTCAGTCACTTTGATACATGCAACCCTGGTCTCAAGACATAAATAAGACTCGTATTTGTTTAGTAACCTAGTTTAGTATTAATAATAACTTAAGTTTTTGATATATCTTTCATTAAGACAAATATTTAGAATTTTCAAAATATCAAGTTGCTTTTCGTGACACCAAAAAATACATTAAAAATTAATATTAAAATATCTATAAGCTTGATTTTCATACAAACAATAATATAAGTTAAAATAATAATATAATTTATAATAAAAATTTAAATAATATAAGTTAATGCTTTATAAAATAAATAAGTCACCAATAAATAAAAAAATTAAATGAAATTACCTGATGCGTTCTTCCATAGCCTTCTGTTCATGTTTCAAATAGTTGGATACTTGGTTCTGAACATGTTCTATGGAACTGTCAATATTTCCATTCCGAAATTCGATGCCTAAAATAAAATAATAAGAGAAAAATATTAATACATTTTTCATTCACTTTCAGCAGATATTAAACATTTATCTGGAAAACAAATCCAACAACATACAAACTTGCTGTGATCTTTTTTTAAATATGGTTAAATAGATAAGGTAAAAATAATAACACAGTTCAAATTATTGGGAAAAGTTCATAATATCCAATAAGCATGAATAATTATTCTGAAATGTAAGCTTAAGATTATTCATAACTCACCAAAATTGTTCTGAATAAAATTGTCATTTACATCAGGCAAAATCAATTTGAACAATGATGAATATCTGTCAGAATCCATCAGTGATGATATGTGGTTGGAATTCGTCTATATGTATAAAAAAAATTGTTCTGGATTAAATTAATACAACATACTTATTTAACAAAATGAAACAAAAATAATCTAATAAAATTATATTAATTATACATTTTCATTAAAACGGTTACTATAATGACTTTAAAAATCTATTTGAGGAAATTTTGATGAGGATTGTGTGCACTCATCAACAATGTGGTATCTTTCATTTACACTTTCTAGTTAATGAGTTATATCAATATTTAATAAGCATCTCTTTACTTTTATCCCTTCTATGCTGATGTACATAAAACTTATTAACCATAAAAATAAAAATTTTGTAAGGGAAAAATTATGTACCGAACATGGATAAAACTAATTATCTAAATCAATTTAATTTGTTCTTTCTAAAGAAATTAGAAGACAACAGTACAGATTTTTTACCATTACTTTATGGTTATGTAAACCTTTTTTGTACATAATTAAATATTATGAAAAAAAAATATCTAGATTGCTAATCTGGTACAGTAACTTTAAAAACACCTACAATGAAGTATCCTGCATTATGCCCATCTACCCACTTAACTATATGGAATACCTCTTTAGTCTGAATAATGTCATTATAAGGCAAAAAATATCTAAATTGATTTCTTGTTTACGAAAAACATACTTCAAAGAACATGAAGGCCATTGGTAATGATCCTTGTAATTTTGAGCCCTTCTCAAGTGACATGAACAACACCTAACATGGTAACCCTACTCTCCAAACTTCCACACAATCCCAACATGGACTTCCAGCATCAATAGATATAACATATATCAGTCTCACTACATAATGGTCTTTAGAGGCCTCTGGACTCAAACCCAAAACTCTCGCGAAATAAAACCGTCCATGAACTTGCAACCAAGACTTACTCGGCAGTCAAAGCCATCAATAAATATCTGGAAGGTTTTGGTACTAAATTCACTAAGAAGTTCATCAATTATTTATCAGTTTTGGAGTAAGTGATTATGTAACAATTCCATCTGTTTATTTTAAACTGTACATAGATCATTAGATTCAGATATCTTATGTTAATGCTTGTGATTCATTTTATTTTTGAGTTGACATTCTAGAGCAGTGGTACAAATTGAAGCATATGTTAAAAGTCCATAAAAATTATACAACTATTTGCTATTATTTAAAAAAAATTCAATTCTAAATAGAGGCTGTAGACAGCCTCTATTTAGAGCAGTCAAACAGTGAAATTACAGAACATTTCACACATTTTAGAACAATATCATTAAAACGAAATGTATTTAAGTAGGTTAACATCAAAAAAAATAGTTATGATTCATTAAATTTATATCACTATACTCTGCTTTAATAAAATAACTGGCAATAATTTGAAAATAGATTAAAAAACATAAATGAAAAAAGAAAAGTTTTTGTCACCATTAAAACGTATTAAATATTCCATAAGATGGCTCAAGAAGTCACAGGTTGTTTAATGTGTTTTAGAGCTACAAAATGGGACACTGGTGATGAAATTTGCTCAGCAGGAGGATTGATTCAAATAATTAAGTAACTGGTTCACTTTTAAAATCTGAATTTATTTTCACATTATATGCTGCCTAGTCCACTCACCTTTTGATAGAACCGAATTTATTAGTCTATTTAATAACTAATTCATCAAACTCAACATAAAAATTGGTATTGCCTCTGACAAACTTATAATGGGGCGTATGAAATCGCTTCGTTCGCTAATGCTGCAACTGCAGATTTATAAATTGTGATATTACAACTATAATTAATGATACATGCCAATCTCCACTAGCAAAACATCTATGAACCCTAAGAGATCTATGTTTATTTTATCTCATTGAATATTACTGCCAATAACAAACTGTATAATGGCTAGACAATAATTCATTAAAAGCCTATTTGATGCCATACTTGAAACATACAACAGAATACTGGGGGATGAAGACATCTTAAAAGATAATTTTTCCTCTTTGCTTTAATATACTTATTTACTATATATGTTACTGTTAAAGTGCAGAAATAATTTATTCTATAGATTATCTAGGTCAACAAATTAATTGATAGAATAAATCATCATTCAATTTAAAAAAAACTATAATACAAAGAATCAAACAATTTAAAATATTCCATTTAAAGAAATGAATTTGCAAAACATATGATACACTATGATTACATATTAATACAATCTAAAGATTCACAACATTTTGAATTACATAGCAATTGGTTTTTATGACAAGCATGTCTATTTGTGGTACATTTAGATTTGCAGTCACATTTTCAGAAACCTTGCCAGTACCAAGGGATTGTTTAACTGTTGTTTGATGTAAAGATATTTCTAGAGCAGCGACATCTTTTGATAAACATCTCTCTTTACAAACACCGAATTCAGATTTTGCATGCAACTGTTTTAAAATGCCGTATTAGTGCCAAGTTTATAAAAGCCATCTCTTGTTTTACTAAGAACCACAGCTAAAAGTGAGCAGGCATCAGTTTTTGCTCTGGCTACTTCGGGTATTTTAATTCTCACAAGGACACCTTCATCAACATTTGGGTGCTTTGCATTAGAAACTGCTAACATTTTCTTTACTCATTTTTCTAAACCTTTCATGGCATCATCATGCTGTATTTTCTGAACAATATTATTTTTAAAAATGTTGCACAATACATTCTTACCATTCCCTTCCCCTTTAAGATCTATTTCACCACAAATTACGTGAACAAACATATCATACTATGTATACTTGTGAGCACCTGATGCTGCTTTTGAGCAAACAATACAGACCATGTTTTGTACAGTCCACTTTATAGGCTCTGAACGAAACTGTGATTGTGATTCTGCTGAAGTAGAGGGTAGCTCAGTGATGACTTTTTCCACATACAGATGCGATTCCTTGGAGGTGCAGAGTAGCAGAATATTCTTCATAACTAAATCCTAAATCAGTGATGCAGAAGGCAGTTTAAGATTACTATTGATAAATTCTTGTATTTCTATAGGCAATTCTGTAGAAGCAAGGGATAATGGAATGTCCACTTGAGTAAGATTTAAACTGTGATCCTTTAATATTTATCAATGTATGTGGTATAATAAAAAAAAAAGACAATTCCACTTTTGTGGAACAACTAAACGTGGCATCGTATGAACTACTTTTATTGCAGAATAATTGCAATAAAATTTATTGCAGACATGATTCTTCGTGAATTGTATAAATCGTGTGCCCTCACTCGTTAGTTTGGTTATCAGCCATCCTAGTTGTGAGCATGTTTTCAATGTCTTGATTCAATCATCCTACACTTCCTTGACTTTGGCTATGTTTAGGTTTGCTATTAACCATTTTGATTTCCAGCCATAACTGTGTTACACATTCAAAGACTTTGTTACAAAATTCATATCTATTATCAGAATGCAAAATACCTGTAAAAGAAGAGAAAAATATCAAGCAATTATAGGTTACTACATCCACCCATTTTTATGTGAGAAAAAATTGTTAAGTAGTCTTGGTACAGGAGAAGAAATTTCAACTTTCCATCAGGTTGAGATTGATTAATGAATGAGATCCACCAGTCATCTGTTATTGAAATTAGATTAGCTAATCAGCTTTACAACAATCCTTTTTCTTTTTTTTGCACTTTTTTTTGTTGTTGTTGACAAGGTTCACATAAATCCAAAAACATTTTTAATTGGTTTTGAGTTCTGTTTTTATGAAGTGCATTTAATTACTTGAATCCTTTAGTATAAACTAACTTTTTCACACTTTATTACATTTCAGACAACACTCAATGAGTTTTTCACAGCCTTGTATATTCAACATTTCATACTTGAATTATTTGATAATCTTTAGATGCTTCTTTCTTCTTGGAAGCTTTTATTCACTTTATATCTTCAATTATAGAATCATATTTTCGTTTTGTCATAAAAACACTATTATATTTTGAATCTTTGCTGAAGAGGTTTACAGAGAATCTTTTCTTCATTTTACTCACTAATTCGGTGCTTGCTTGCATATCACGAGTTAAATTTATGTACTTTATATAATCACGACATAAATTTACGCCCTAACAGATAGATACGAATTTGAAAATACAATTAGCATTGCTAAGCACTGGCAGCCGATGCATATTATGAGAAATAAAAACAACCAGCGATAACAAGATGCTCGGGAAACCAAACTAAGAGTGGGGGGAGAGGGGAAGGAAAGGAAATGAGAGAAACTTTTGAACTTTAATTATATGGAAGTTGTTAGTATGCACATTGCTTAGATAAAATGTGGGAAACTCTTGATTCTGCATGTTAATGGAACAAATAAGTTCATCCGCAGATTAGGTACGTAATGTGCACATTAACAGGTTTCGAGCTTTAGCAGTAACATATACGATCAGCAGTTGGGATACTTACTTTTGTTGCTTGACATCATTCAGGATTCAATCAAAGATCACGATTCATTTAAGGATGGTTGGGTGATTTTTAATGGTTGATGGCATTGAGAGATCAAGACATATTGCACCAAGATTTTTAATGGCACTGAGTCCTCATAGGACATAGAGCAAAGCACAAGATGTAAAAATGATTCATTCAATAGACATTCAATTTTATCTAGAATAAGATTGTATGTAATGGAAATAGCTCTTCAATGCATATTGATCGCTTTTATAAACACATGCAAAGCTGTAAAAAAATTGTAATAAAAAAGGCAGGATTTTGGTGTTTTTAAGTTTAATTTCAATAGCATTAAAATAGTTAACATAAATACCTCTGCTTTGTTACTAACAAGCACTGAGTCATTATCATCAATACGTTTGGCAAATATTTCCATAGTGCAACATGCACAGGTAGTAATTGCCCAATTTTCTATGTAGCGAACTTTGCACAAAGCCTTCTGAGACTGCAATAAAAAAGTTAAAATAATGCAATTAAAAAAATTTTTTTTGTTTATATTTAAAACAAAATAGTCTAACATTAACAATTAGTGAAGAAACTACTTTATTATAAATACTTTGAGCTCAATCAATATAAATAGTAATCAAATTCACATGTTTTCAAATAATAATTGTTCGAAGTTAGTTTAAAATTAACTTTTAGCTTGATTAAATCTTAAGTTTTTTCATTGTTACAAACTGAAATATGATGGATGATGTTATTGTAAGGTGAGGGAAGAAAGGAGTATTTTGCAGATAAATTAAAAATTCATGAAGCATTCCAAATTTATGAATGGTCATTAGATACCAATAAATTTTGTAAAAAATTGGAAAATTTACAGTTTTCTCTATTTTAAAACTGTTATCTTAGCAATTTAGCAGAAAATACACATTTCTTTCACATAACTAGTTTCAAACTTCTATGAATGAAAATGAAAGGATAAATACTTGCAATAGCTCACTTTTTATACATAGAAATCAAACCTGATTCATAGGAAATATCTCCAAATATATTTTTAATCTGAAAGATACAATGTCTTCTGATAAGAGATATTAAGTTTAATTATATAATTTATCATATAACATTTTTAGAATTTTTATAATTTAAAATCCTGAATTGTTTAAATACAGTTAACTACTGTAACTGTGGATTAGTTACGACTCCAATTATCCATGGAATATGAATACTAAGAATAAAATATTTTATTATTGTAATGAATAAATTTTGTGTCATTCATTGCAATAAAAAGTATTTGATATAGTAATGAATCTCGATTCCAAGATTTGCATGAAGTTCAATAAATTCTTTTAGCTTACTCATATAACCAATCCTTTGTTACAGAGAACATGAAATATTAACAAAAAATTATTCATCTATATTCCAAGAAAAAAATTAATCTTACCCAACATAAAAGCAATTACACTATTTTAAGCACTACAATAAATAAATTTGACTTTTACAGAAAGGAATATACCAATAAAAAGAGTACGAAATAAAGATCTGAAAAGGAGATGTATTATATAATAGTTACATAATAATATATATTTTCAACATTTTTTTTAAAAAAAATCTTTAAATATTATTATACATTGAGGAGGCACTAATATCTCAAACTTATTTTTATATTGACTTTAAAATTGTAATAATGATGGTGAGATAACAAAAAAAAAAAAAACTACTGTTGTGGGGAGATAAAACCATATAATACAGTTTTAGGTATCTATTACATTATACATCATTCTACATAAGAACTCATTCATAAACAGTATCTCATTGAAAAATTCATCCTAAAATAACACAGATATGCAGGAACTCACTTCAACCACAACATCATAAGTTAAAATGCCTAACTAATTGCCCAAAAGCGAATCTCTTTTCGTCTAGTTGATAAGAGCACCGCAAAAAGTGACTGAGTTAGTACTCTAGGTCAACTGTACTCCCCCCCCCCGTTATGTGGTAGAGAAATATCATCCCACTGAAGATACCATGTATGCTACTATTTGCTAATAAGTTTCAAAAATATAGCCTACATGCCTACATATAAAGGAAGAAGAATAATGTATACACATTAGGCCTAGTTTCTCCAGTTAGAGTTAACAATGCTCTAAAGCTACACAAGGACTATCAGCAATGGACTTCATAATTTTGAAAGTGAGTAATGGTGAAGTTTAATAGTGGCTATGATACACTAAGCAAAGAGTAAATATGATCTGGATATTTGAAAGAAAAAAAAAATGGAAAAAAGGTAAAAATTGGTTGACAAGAAGGAGAGTCAAAAATACAAAAGGACTGCTAGGGTATTCAAGGGGTGCATCACTTGTGTTTACTACAGACAGTAAATCCCCATGAGAAAGGGAAAATACCACTAAGGCGCCTAAGGTGAGGTATCTGAAGGTACTTATCTGAAGAAGGTAAGCCCCTGAAGAACCATAATTTTGAACCACTGTCAAGTGATGAAGATGATCCTTAAGCTGACGTACCTCCCACTCTTAACTTCTACACTACACTAATCGATACAAGTAACTTTCATACTCTGTTCCATTTCATGTGGAGCCCCCCCCCCCCATTACTCAAAATGACAAATCTTTGATCAGGACCTGAACATGCAACTCAGCTTGATCACCACAGGAAGATAAGTCTTGTAACTTTTAATTCTTCGGCTACTATAATAACTGCATTATTTACCTATTATTTGGGAGCCAATAAAAACTTTTTTGAAAACCTGGCTTGAAATATACCTATGGGATTGGTTTTATTAACATTGCACTAAAAGCAAAACAAGGGCTATTGGGGATGGACCTTGCAATTTTGATCCTCCTTCGAGTGACGAGGATGACATCCGAGCTGGCACCTCGATCTTCTAACTTCCACTCCACACCAATGGGAGGACTTGGTGCATCAGCCCCAGCTACACAGCAGGTCTTTGTGGCACAAGACTCGAACCCATGGCTTGATGAAACCGCGGGCCATGAGTCTGCTACCATGACCACTTGGTTACTGAGACCATATATGCCTAAGGGAACCCCGATATCCTACATAAAGCATATTTCAAATTTATACTTGGTCTCCCAAACTGACATTAATGAGTAGAAAATTTTATTTTTCTTTTAAATCTATAATTAATAAATTTTAGAGATATATATGAATTAGCACATTTCAAACAAATTCGGCCAATTTTTACGCTATGAAGATTTCCCCCTTTTAATTATATTGCTTTCTTCTGGTGTTAGTGAGTGATGGAGTTTAATGGCACAAGAGCCAAATTTGGCTATGCTGCACTAAACAAGGAGTAATTGTGATCAAGACATTTGAATGAGTGATTGATAGTATTTTTAATGGTGCAAAAGTTAGATGTAGCCATGTTGTGCCAAAGAAAGTGAATGTAAAGCTAATAAAGTGCAAAGATGTGATCTGGACACAAGAAAATATTGAAAAAGAAAAAAAAAAAAAATGGTTGAGAAAAAGAAGGGTCTAAAATAAAGATCTTTAGGGTATCCTGTAGGCATGTCGCCTGTGTTTACCAAACACAGTAAACTCCATAGGAAAGAAAAAGATCACTAGGGAGCCTCCGGGATCATGATACCTACACCTATTTAAAGAAGGCAAGTCCCTGAGGTCTGCTTTCTTTGAGTTTATTAACTTGGCCTTTAAAAATAATTATTTGATAGCATTTAAGTATCCAAAATGTTTAATTTTTTTAAAAAAATTCTCACTATATATGTATTTTTTATATCTAAATTATACTACAAAATAAGTATCATTTTAAAAACAAACTGCTTTTTTATTAATAAAATCTCAGTCAAAGGATAAATAACACCAGTTTTAAATGAAATTAATAATTCAAAATAGGTTACTTACAAATTTCTGATGGTAATGAATATTTAGCACACTATATCTTATAACATCTTGCAACTAATACTCTTAAATGTACAAAATGTTGGTATTTAATAGAAAGAATAATTGTTTTAATAGATCCTAGAGGTAATAAGGTAAAAATTTATTAGAGAAAAATCTTAAAAATTGTTTTAAACATCAGTAAAAAAAATATAAGATAATTTAGGACAGGGTTAAATACAATGATAGTTCAACTCGAATATCAAGGTCTTCACTTAAATTATCATTATCAAAGTTCCCATAATATTGTAAAATTTGTTTCCTCTGATGTGCATTGTTAAGATTCAAAATGTAATTAGTAAATTAACATCAAATCCTCTTACCCTAGAGAATGTAATTTTTTAGATTAATTCTAATAAATTTAATCTAACACATAATTTAGTACACAACTCAAACATTATACAAATTTGTTTAGAATATGTAATCTAACACTGTTAAAAGATTAAAATAACCAATGTTCTTTAATTTAAAAACTATACAAAAATTATGTAATTGTGAAAAATTACGTCGAACATTAAAGTTGGTGCAATTTTGCATTGACTAGATATTTCTCTTCAGTTATTTTTCTAACATATTACAACGCCACTATTTGTTTGTTTTCAAGTGCAATGAGATATCATAACAGGTCAATTGAAAAGTCCCTGGCCTGACACATAGATGGCCCTACTAGAATTAAATCCATATGTTTTTTAGTTAGCCCTAACCCTCAAAAGATGATTGTATAAATTTGACAGCTGTCGGATCATTAGTTTGTGAATTATAGCATTTTGAGTGAAGCAATTTTTGTTATTGTGAAAAAAATGGATAAAAAGGAATTTCGCGTGTTGATAAATATTGCTTTTTGAAGGGGAAAAATACAGTTGAAGTAAAAACTTGGCTTGATGCCGAGTTTCCGGACACTGCCCCAGGAAAATCAACCATCAAGGATTGGTATGCTAAGTTTAGACGTGGTGAATGAGCACCGAAGACGGTGAACGCAGTGGACGCCCAAAAGAGGTTGTTACCGACGAAAACATTAAAAAAATCCACAAAATGATTTTGAATGACCGTCATTTGAAATTGAATGAAATAGCAGACACTCTAAAGATATCAACTGAACGTGTACATCATATCATTCACGAATATTTGGGTATGAGAAAGCTCTGTGCAAAGTGGGCGCCGTGCGAGCTCACTTTTGACTCAAAACAACGACGAGTTAATGATTCGGAGCAGTGTTTGAAGATGATCAAGCATAATAAACCCAAGTCGATATGTGACAATGGATGAAACATGGCTCCATCATTTCACTCCGAAGTCCAATAGACAGTCATCGGAGTGGACTGCACACGATGAACCTGCTCCAAAGCATGAGAAAACGCAACAGTCAGCCGGCAAGGTTATGGCGTCTGTATTTTGGGATGCGCATGGAATAATTTTCATTGACTACCTTGAAAAAGGAAAGACCATCAACAGCGACTATTACATAGCGTTATTGGACCGTTTGAAGGACGAAATCACCGAAAAACGGCCGCATTTGAAGAAAAAGAAAGTGCTGCTTCACCAAGACAATGCACTGTGTCACAAGTCAGTGAAAACGATGGCAAAAATCCATGAATAGGGCTTCGAATTGCTTTTCCATCCACCGTATTCTCCAGATCTGGCCCCCGGCGATTATTTCCTGTTCTCAGATCTCAAAAAAATGTTCGCTGGGAAGAAATTTTCATCGAATGAAGAGGTGATCACCGAAACGGAGGCCTATTTTGAAGCAAAGGACAAATCGTACTACAAGAATGGTATCGAAAAGTTGGAGGGTCGCTATAATCAGTGTATCACCCTTGAAGGGAATTATGTTGAATAAAAAAAACTAATTTTGCGAAAAAAATGTGTTTTACTTTGGTAGGCCGGGGACTTTTCAAATGACCTGTTATACATAATATACTTTTTTTTTTATGCCAGGATATCAAAGCTTTCAAAATATTCTATAGCATTCTGGTTTGTAAAAGTTGACCTGAAATTTTTATACGTTCCAAAACATGAGGTGAAAAAACAGAGAAGTAGCAGTTAATGATAATAGCTGAAAGGTTTCTATTTTAAATAGTGGATAAACAAAGTTACATAGAACCACACTGAAAATAAAGAAATAGGAAAAACCATATTCGGTTCCACACTTAAAACATTTTTGGCAGAATATCATTTAGTATTTTTTTTTTTTTTTGGCTTTACAAAAATTATCAATAGGATTTTACTCAAGTACCAGAAAATCTTTATAGCATGCATTTATTATTAAATAACTATATGAATAAAGTCATACAAACGAGCTTAATAGAAACTATACAAATGGAAAATAACAGTTTCAATACTTGAAAAGTATCATTCATTAAATATATATTTTTCTCTCCAACAATTTTAATCAATATCACTGAGTTATAAATTAAGTAAACCTAATACATTTAGAAAAACGTTTTAGAATCAAAACAGTTATAAAGGGGTTTTTTTTTTTTTAGCCTAAAAAATATTTTCAAAATACTCTCATATACGAAGAAGTTTCTTATTGTTTCAGATTTATCTACATCTGAATAATTGATTGTTCAGTATTAATTACACTAAAAAGCATCATGGTCTATTGGTGACAGACATATTTTGAACAATTATCGAACAAAGAGAATTAACACCTGAGCAGATACCCCACTCTCCCAATTTCTACACCAGGCCAATAAGACTTTAAACCCTAACAGACTCAACATTAATCAACCCTGATAGGTTTTTAGTGGAATCAGTACTTGAACCACCATTCATTTGAAATAAAATTGTCTCAGAGCTATTAACCATGGCTATTCAAAAATCACTTCTTTATATTGGATAAAGGGGTACTAGTTTGGCCTTTAAGCAAGAATATTTAGGATATTTTCTTTCAGAACACTTTAACCATTCACCAAAGGGAATCATCCACAGTTTCCAGCAAGAGAAGAATATCTTTTCAAATGTTTTAAGAGAAAGTATGAATTCCTGTGATTTTGATTTGAAGATTATTAAATTTACATTTGTTAGTGGTGTTTTGAGTGTATTGCCACATATTTTAAATTTTGTTCCTATACTTAAATTAATTTTTTAGATAGTATCAAAGCTAGATTCCGAGTAATGTAGGATGCTTTAAAAGCTTTGATACTATTCCGTGTGTATGAAGTATTTGTGAAGTGATTTCAGAGAATTGCCTGTCAATTTTCTCTCCCTTATTAGCCATTTGAAGCATGAGCTATATATTTTTTGAGAATTATGTGGACTTTTCCTTAGTGATTAATGATGAAGAACTTAGCATGTGTTTGAAAATATAGAGCTTTGAGATTGTGATGAATTCAGCTTTGGTAGCAAGGAAGTATTACATGGCCAATAAAATGACCTGTGAGTGAGTGAAAGTGAAGCTTAATGGTGCAAGAGCCAGATGTGGCTATATATGCTGCACCAAAAAAGATGTAATTTTGGTCTAGATATTTGAAAAAAAGATAAAAAGTTGGACAAGGAAGAGGGACGAAAATTGAGAAGGATCACTAGGGTATCCCAAGGGCTCATCACCCATATTTACCAAAGACAGTAAAGCCTCAAAGGATGAAAAGATCATTAGGGTGTCTCAGGGTCATGATGCTGTACTACCTATAGAAGGCAAGCCTCTGAGTTCTCCAGATATAATCCCCAGGGGCAGGATGTCCTAGCTATACCCCTAGATAATGGGTACCCATTTTAGTCACCTCTTACCACATGTGTGAGCTACAGTGGGACTGTTCGTATACACCCAGTCACCATGCGGATGAAATTTTGCATCAGAGCAAAGTTGATCATGGAAAAGGAGTAAGAGAGAAAAAAATGTATGTGGCTATAATAAAATACTAAAATATCATCAAAGCATATATATATCTTACCAAAGTTACACCAGCCAAATCCAAGATAACCGGATAAACTTGAGACTCAAAAAATGAATCACTCAATACATTTTCGGGAAGATTTAGAGCTTTAGGATCCTCTAAATTGAAAGTGCTGCCTCGGCCATGCACTCGAATATTTAAACAGGAACAAACCAAAAGAATCATATTGAGAAATTCTGAAACAAAGATATATATATATATATATATATATATATATATATATATATATATATTGAGAAATACAAGAATATTTTATAATTTGGAGATATTTCTTTAAAAAATATATATAAAAATCTTCAGATACACTATACAAAAACATATATAAAAATCTTTAAATTACATTTTTCTAGGTTGGTTGGTTTATTAACCACACTAAAAACAACTCGGGGGCTATTGGTGACGGATCTAGTAATTTTGAACCCCAGTCAAGTTATGAGGATGACACTTGAGCTGCCACCTCCCTCTCCTTACTTCCACACCATGCCAGACATTTTTATAATTTATAGTTTTCTGACACATGGTAAGAAATGCAAATCTGATCATTAAAAAAACATATAGTATCAGTATTTTAAGTGACTGTAGGGCTTAGGGTAATAAATTTAGCCATAGTAAAGTTACAAGGATGTGACACCTGAACTTGCACTCTACTCTCCTAACTTCCACATCATGCTAACATGAGGACTTTGAACCCAAGAGATTTAACATGCATTGATCCTACTATATAAGGGGTCTTTAGAGGAATCAGGACTTAAACATCCTACTCAAATGAAACACTACTGCAACAAACTTGCGGCCATGATCGTTTGGCCATATATAAGTAAAAAAAATTCACAACAATTAAAATACATGAGAAATACATTCAGAAAATATCATAAAAAGATAATCCACTTTGAATGAAAGTATTTTTAATCTTATATTTTGATGATTACAAATCCATTGGCACCAAAAAAAAAAAAAAAAAAGATTTAGGCTTTCTGATTCAAATACCATTTATGAATATCAAAATGTTATCTTGATATTTCTTGCTTTTATAGAACATTAGAACTTCTTTATAGTTAATATTCCTTTCTTTTTTTGGGGGGGAAGAGAGGTACTATATCTGACTTGTGGAAAAAGAAAAGGATAATTGTAATATATTTTCTAATATGGCTGAAAATATCTTAACATTATTTGGATAATTGATTTTCTTTATGATTTTAATAATTCAAAAATCATACTTCTATTTTAGCTGATCTTCATATTTTTGAGAGTCATTTTTAGGATTTAGTTTCGGGAATATATGAATAATTCTTTCATTTCTTTATTGCAATACAAATCATATTGGGACAATTTTTAGAAATATTCTTTAATGAAACAGATGTATACTTTTCTATGATTATGAATATAAAAAAAAATTATTATGCTCCACTTAAATATGAAATTAAAAGGTTAGACAATTTGAAATCTTTAAAGTCACCAAGGATTAGCATCAAAGGTATATGAAAAATGGGATAATTCCCAATATTTTAATGTAAATACTTTTAAATAAAAAAAAAACTAACACTTAAAAGTGGCATATACACAGCTTGAAATGAAATCTAATGTAAAATGTAGCATACATATATAAATGCATATACCAATAGTCAACCACTGTAACAGAAAAGGTTAAGTGGATGCCAGTTCCTATTTCCTAATATACCTCACATAACCTTAAGATAATGACCTTAATATCTACATGACAGTTCAACAAAAGCAAGTGAAAATAAAATACCAAAGATTTATGGTATTGTATCTACAGTCTTTAAAACTTTGAAATAAGTAAATGGAATATTTGAATATTTAAAAAAATAATAAAACCAGACTTTTATACATACAAGCTATTTTTAAGTTTCTCATAATCCTCAAACCTCATTCAAATTCTTAGCAACGATATCACTTTTTTCAAACACAAAAATCAGGTTTTCCATTTTATATTTCAAGAATTAAATTCTTTGAGAATGGTATTCAATTGATGATGATCTTAAAGTGAATAACGGAATACTATAATATATATACATATATTTTAGAATACTGTTAATTCCTACTTATTTCTTCTTAGGTATTGAGAAATCAGACTTCATTTTTTATTTATACTTCAACAACAATGATTGAATCGATGATACAAAAAGACATTCTTATGATGAAATAAATTTTATTAGATAATTGAAAAATTTTATAAGCTACAAAATGACATATTTACATTAATCTTAGTAATAAAAAGCTACACACAAATCATCACCAAAATCTCCTTTTGCTTTAACTTATATTATGATTTTTCTCTATTTTTAATTTACATGTTAGGGACAGACATAATTTCATATACAAAATTAGGAAGGAAAAAAAAAAGAACTTTTCACACAGATGTAAAAGATTATAAAAGAGTTGATATAATTTTTCTCACTAAGAAACTTATTAAAATGTTGCAGATTAAGTAATTTTAGTCCACATACATGAATGATAAAAAAGTAAGAAACTAATAAATTCAAACTTCGTTATTCTGCCTATTTCACAATTACATTAATCACACATACTTTCACTTAGGACAACTTGTATTTTATCCCTCGTAATTTTGCAGGTTTAAATTAAAATGCATAATATGTATATCAAGCAGCGAAATCATAAACAAGCACAAATATTTTAATAAATTAAACTGCATCTAAACAGAAAAGCTCGCTATATTTTAATATGTTATAAATCATTCCCAATATTTAGAAATGTTATATATCGCATGTTTCAGTAGCATTTAATCAATCAGCATGATGCTACAGAAACAATCGAGAATTCAAACTCTATTTTGTAATGTATTGCATATAATGACGATGAAAAACACAAATTAATAATAAAAATTTCATATTGTCGATATGTGTTTTATTTAAATAAATAAATTGTTTGCTTTTATAACTTTGATACTCTACAAGAAAAAATAAATCAGATATTTTAATGAATTCATTAGTAAATATGATAAAAAAAATTGAAGACATTAAGATCAAGTTTTAAGAAAAATGCAACTCCTAATAGAATACGGAGGAAAATAATCGATTTTACAAATGTAAACATAATCCAAGAGTAAAACTAAAACATGGCATTAATAATGTTTTCCTTTTGAATAATTCGCACATATTGTAAAATAATTAACACATAAATACAATGTATACGTGCTGAGAATTATTAGTCTATCAATTCATATAACAACACGACCAGGAGCGTGCGCGGATGCTCAGAGGGTAATCAAAACAACTCAAGAGCATGATGAAAATTTATGTTTGTAAGTATTAAAATAGTACTGTTAAAAATGGAAGTCTTCGTATACTTACGTACTTGAGGATGAAGTAGTCAAAATTTTAGATTTTTGTATGTTTGATAAACGCGATTTTGAAAATTATAACTTTCACATGTACACATACACACACACAACCATACCAACCGTCCGCAACACTCGCACTGACTGTATAGACAAAGGATACGTAATTTCTACTTTCAGCTTGACACCTGACTGCAGGGTTGCATTAGAATTCTGGAGCAAAAGAGCCACAACTCGCCAAGGGGCATGAATAAAAATGCAAATATACCGCCAAGTTCTAAAAAATATCACTCCTTCAAATGCCTTTTATTAATACGAATCAGTCAAAAAGGGTAACTCCTAAATGTATGTATATGACTGTTGTTTTGATTTGTACCAGCCAATTCACTCGAATTGTTGAGAAGATATAAAAAAAATTACATTATTCAGCATTTTTCCCGAACTATTTCTGTTGAGTCAAAATTGTGTAAATAAATCAAATACAACAAAAAAAAATTTTTTTACCATGAATGAAAGGATTTTAATTGAATATATCCTTACATTATTTGATTGAATATATCCTTACATTAAGATTGAGGGAGAAAGTAAAAATAAATAATTTGCTTAACTAACTTCATTAAAAATCATTATATACAACGAACATTATAAGTTAAATTTTTTTACAGAAAGTTAAGCCCATGCGTAAATTACACAGAATTTATTTTCAAATACTTAATTTTAATTCATTCGAATGAAAAGTTTTAATATGAGGGGGGAAAAAAAGAGCCATCTCAAATTGTTAAATATCTGCAGTCATACAAACTCGAAATTTGATGGGTGCTAAATAGTGCTTTTGTCAAATGTGTTCTAAAAATACGGATAATGTTTTAGTGTACTAAGTTGAGTACTTTTAATAAAACTGCTTAAAACCAAAAAGGAGACATCGAGTATTGAGTGAGCTTCCATACATCAGAAAACTTCATTAATATTCGTCTCTTCTGATACAACTTCGTTACTTTTCTTATGCTTAATTACATTTAAATTATGAAAAGGCAAATGATTTTAACCCTTAATATATAAGTAATTAAAGTAAATGAATGATCTTTTAGATGGGCTTCATTTTAACACCAATTAAGTATAAATATTTGTCGTATATATATATATTTTAAGTTTGATTTCTTTTAAAGAACTTCTTTTGGTTCTTTCTTCACAAATCTTTTTTTTTTCGTACATTTTCCTTTCTGCATTTTACTGATTGCGTGTTGGACATGAAATTTTCAAGGAAAATAATGCTTGAAATGCACGAGAAAGTTTTAGTTGGAAATAATATTTTAACTCGATGTATGAGCCATTTCCTCCAGAAATATATATATAATGTTTGTTGAAAGAAGCTCTAAAGCAAACGATAATTTCTATAATTCAAATAATAATAACCATCTTAAGAATTTTGGGATTAGTCTGGATTCCATAGACATTTCTTTTGCTTACGCCATTGATCTATAGACAAGGGAAATGTCCAGGAATGAACCACTTCCTTTGCTTTGTTAAAAGGAGAATTCTGGAAGCTTTCAAATTTTCACCCACTTTTGCAGAGGGTTCATGTGTTCGAGATACGATTCCATAAGCAACCGTTTTATGAAACAATGAAGATTATTGCACGATTAAGCGTGCTAATCTGAATTCAAGCAAAATTCAAGTTTCGAAGTTCATGTAAATGCTTTGTGAGAATATTTCAGGTAAACCTGATTTAAATATTATATGACGTCAACTTTATGTGAAGCTTTTGCAAAAAAAAAAAAAAAAAAAAAAAAAAAAAAAAATCGAGCTACGAGGAAAAAGGTAACATCTCAGAATATCTTTAAAATAATTAGTACAACTTTTAGGCATTAGTTTCTAATGAATTTAAGGACCCATATTAACTCAGACCAGTTATATAAATGTCATTTCGCCAAATGTTTTATATTCCAGGCCAGAATTATTTTAACATTTTCCCATAATGTAACACACATTGTTTATACTTTTGAGAGCTTACAACAAAGTAGTAAGAACTTGATAACCTCGGAAATTTTTAAAGATACTAAGCATATATATAGCTCTATTAGCAAACAATGGGAAATCGATGACGAAAAGAACTTTTATAAAGAAAATTTTTTTGCACCATGCAAAAGGTGCTGTTTGAGGAATTTTTCTAATATATATATATATATTAACAATTTCCCCTGAGAAATTAAAGAAGTATTATAATGATTGGATAAGCGTCTTTTTTTTCTCTTATTTTTTCCTCTAATATTTTATTTATTGATTGATTTATGAGGGATATGGAGCAACAAAGGCTATTATCCAAAGTTTGGCTTTATTTATGAAAGAATATTTTGTTAATAAATAAAATTGATTTTTAATCATGCATAGGATGTTTGTTGTTTTCTATGAAATGCACTGTGTATAGTAGAATTTATATATTATTTCTCGAATGATAATCACTGAAAAAAAATAAAGTCGAAAGCGTCATTTCTCGCAGGAAAAGCGATACGTCGCCAAAAAGCACCCGCATGGCAACAAGTCAGCTGTTTACGGCAATTGAAGCGCCATCTAGCGGCCTGCATCGCCCTTGAGCTCCCTTGCAGGAGTAGCAAGAAGCCCGGGCAACGCGATGAGGATGAGGAATGAGATTCCGGTGCGGCGCACGCTCATGGTTTCGTAAACAACACGCGCCTCCGCAGACCCTTGACGAGAAAAATCGCCATGATGAAGCCCTAAGTATTAGGGGAGCAGAGAGAAATCTTATAAAGTAGAAAAAGATAACTTTTGCGGGAGCTCCTCTGGAAATTGATTTTTTTAAAATTCTGATTATATTTCCCCCCGTTTTATAAAAATGTTGCATTTTTCAAATTGAAAATAGCGATTTGAATAAAAAAAAAATTTTTTTTTAGATAGTATGAACAATTTTGATACCTAATTTAAAATGCTATAACTTTACATGACGAGCTTGTTTATTATGACCATCTGAGATAATATATTTTGTTGGAAATAACATTATAAGCTCATAGATTTATGTTCAGGGAGTTGACCAAACACAAATATTTGTAACAGCCCTTCAGTATTATCATTTGAAGAATACTATATATTTGCTATGAATTTTTTTTTTCCCTAAAAATTGCACTTTCGCCGAAAAATTACATTTTTAAGAATGCCTTTGTCATTAATTTGGCTTTCTTTGTTCAGATAATTTTACAATTTTATCTATCTGCATTACTTTTTTTTTCAATTGTATTTGTACCCTTATTTCCTCCAAAAGATCGTTAAATGGATCAATCCTACTTTGAAAAATGTCGTTCTGTCTGCTTTTCGTATTATTTTTGTCTTTTTCTGGTCTTTTATAACAGCCAATTTTATGAGGAATAACGGATAATTTTATATCGTAAATTTGTGGTTTCTTATTGAAATCATTGATACAAGTTTCCTTGCTAAATTGCTGAAATCGTGTCCGTTCGTTTTGCTGTTAAAATAAATTTGTGTGAAAGAAAAAAAAGAGTTTTTTCCTCTAAAATAATTTGATATAAATAGATAGTTTTTTTCTTAATCGAAGAAGGTAATGTACCTAACAATTTTCTTGATCACATTATTTATGAATCAAAATATAAATAAGCTTTTCAACAATTATACTGCGAAAAATTTAAAATATATGCGATGTAAAAACAGATATATTATTGCAAGATTGAAGGTACATAGAGGTCGAAAAGTAAAGAAGATTACTATCATGAACTAATAAACTACACAAATTCTTATGTTGGATAATATAGCAATATTATTTCAAATCAACGTCATATTTTCTAAAATGTTGTTTCCGTAATGTTACTAGGTCTTTTACGTCAAAATTAACAACAAATATATCCTTTTTTTTACATCATTATAATACGTCTATTATATGCTTTTCCAATATATATTCATACTGTATAGCTCACTGAATAAGAGTCACAGTCATTGGGTGAATTTAATTTATAATCAATTTTTAAATTTGATTTAATTAAACATTTTATGGAAAAAGTAGATTTTTACATACCTTTCCATAAAAAAAAGTAAATATTTCACTCTGTAATGAAGATGTTGTAAAAAACAAAAGCAAAAAAAAAACACCTGTAAATTGACATTAAATGCTTTTCAGGCAGTAAATCTGTATCAATCAGGAAATTCTTGCACATTTTCGAATTCATTTTCTTAAAAATAAAAGATAATCTAATAGAAAAATATACTCTTATGGTTCATCGATACATACCTCTAAATTTAATGGTAAAAGGGGCAACATTAAAAGATATCATAACCGTATAATTTTTTTGTACTTTTTAAAAAAATTTCCATTGTCTTTAAAGAACCGCTACGCATTGTTAATTAAAAAAAATAAGAATGAAAGAAATTCTTGAAGCAATAGAGGAACTATTAAGAACTCATTTAATGAGACTGAATATATATATATATAAGAAAGTTATATATTATTAAAAGGAAATTTGATTACTTTAGAAACAACGATTCAAAAAGATTATCCAACGAAAAGCTATCGCAAAAATATTTATAAATTACGTATAGTCATCTACAATGTTAACTACATTGATTAGATCTGTTTTAAAGTATAGGGAGGGGATGTCAAACGGTACTTTTAATAGATATATGTAAAAAAAAAAAACGCCTTGTAGTAGTTATTTTTTGATTAATTGCAATAAAATGTTAACAGCACAAATATATATTGTATATAAGCAAAGTTTAACTTTTTGCACATTCCAGAAAGATGGCGAGCATCATTTTGTTCACATTGTTTGAGTTTCATATGGTAATTCTGATTGACGCGTTATAGTCCCCTGGTGTTATTTCAATATCATCTTCTTTAATTCTAACTTTAAAGTCCTGTATTGTTGCTGGAAGAGTCTAAAAACCCTTCGACTGAGAGATATCCCAAATGATTTTCACAAGAGCTCAGGCTTAGAGAACACTGAGCGTCTCCATTTCTACTGAAGTGGTTCGGGAAAAGAATTTTCAGAATGTTTGGCTGTTATCTTGGATATCACTAGTTGCTTCTTCTAGTTGGAAACGAGTATTTTAATCCACAAGAAATCGCTGAAAGTTCTGGAATGAGGAATGTTTCCAGCATTAGAACATAGTGTGCTGGTGTTACCGTAACCGTATGGCCATCATCATCATCCTCGAAAAAATACGGATCAATTATTCCATTCAAAAAGATTATTAATCATAGATTATTACTTTGGCCAAATGGAAAGGCCGCTCGCGAAGTTGTTGAGGGTTGAGAGCAGTTCAATAGCGAAAATTGTATTTATTAACATTTCCACTGGGGTGGGAATGAGCTTCAACGCTCTTCCACAGATTATCAATGAGATGTAGGTCGACTTCAAGAATTTGTAGCACGTATTAAAAAAAAAAACCATGTGATCTATGGAATGGGATAATCTCCGGGGCTCAAATTAAGAACTCTTGCAATTTATACTGTGTCAGTGTAAATCATCATACAAAATTCTGTGTACAGTTAAAGTAGAAAATCCGAGATATTTCTGTGGCATATCTTCAAGGAGGTTTCTAATACAACCTCCACGTTTTCGGAAGTTCTAATAGTTTTTACTCTACCCCCTTTTCTTCTTGTTGTTTGGCCCTTTGTTTCTATGTTGCTATCCTGAAAGAAGTGGTTTTCCTACTTGGAACAGTAGTAAGAGGAAGCAGATGAAATGTAAGAGGGATTCGCATCAATCAAAACAATGGGTTCCCTCCGATTAATCTGCTCCAAAGCAAGCAAGGATGATCTCATCTGCCGGGAAAGTTATGACGAGGAATTTTTGAAGTGCAAAAGGCGTCATGATCACGAGTACGAGTAACTGAGACTTAGACAACTGTCTAGTGAGTCATGATTATTACTATAAACAAACCATTTTATATGCAACGAGCACAATATCTTGGAATTTCCAAAGACTTATTGAACGAATCTCGTGATATTAAATATTGCACTTTGAAAGAACAAGAAATATAAGCTAATTTACCTTACGTATTAATTTGTGCAGTTATTCTGCGGCAAGTAGGTTGATGCTAAAAAAACATTTCTTAAAAAAAAATATTTATATTTTGCATTAACGATGACTCACCTGTTTTAGCCTTTTGCATTCAGTATGTCTTCATAAAAACCAGGTGGTGGTAAAATGTAAAATTTAAAAAAAAAAAAAAAAAAAAAAAAAACTGACAGGCATCGGCATTTCCAAGAAAAGTAAGAATTGAGATTTTTTGCTGTGACATAAAAAAAAATTAAATAATCTGCTGGACATATATTAATGCTATTAGTGTACCAAAGTTACAAAACATAAAAAGTTACAATGAACAACATAAGCACTTTGATGCAGATTACAAGAAACATTACTCATTCTATAAGAAGGTAAATTAAGTGGGAAATTATCACCGTAACTATATAGTGAGTGAGTGAATGAATGAATGTAAGTTTATTTAGCGCAAGAGTCAAATTTGGCTATGCTGCACCAAACTGGAGTTATTGTGATCTGGACGAAAGAAAGATAGAAGAAAAATGAGAAATTGGTTAGTAAAAAGGAGGGTCGGAAATAGAGAAGGATCGCTAGGGTAACCCGGGAGCGCGTCACCCGTGTTTACCAAAGATAGTAAACCCAATGGGAAAGAAAAAGATCACTAGGGGCCTCGGGGTCTTCATTCCCGTACCTATTTAAAGAAGGTAAGCCCCCGAGGGGACAGTAACTGTATAGAGTGCGGCTCACGTGATTTTTATTTAAGAAATTGGCTCGTGGCTGGATTTGAGTTTGACACCTTTGCTTTAAAGTATCATTAAAAAGAGGCTTAAATGGATAAGAGCTATTTAAATCCCTTTATAAAATGTGTTTTGAAGTCTGTTGTCATTGAATTAATGTCATTCGTTTAAAATAAGAAAAAGGGGGGAAGGATAGAAAAGAAACACGCGCAAAGTAAAAGTAACGTCATTGAGAATTAGCAAAAAGATCACTTGATTAATAAATAACATGCGAGTATCATTCTCGATATCGTAAGTAAAATAAAAAATGGGGAAGACAAAACAACTTCAATATTTTTCCTGCTTTCAGATCTTACATTCATATGTTAAGTTCCAAGCTAATGTCACTTATTTTACTTGTAGAGTAGAGAGTAAAGTAGAGTTTGTAGCTCAGGAAAACTTACAGTTAATTAGGTTGACCAAATAAATGGGCATAGCAATCACTTAAGTCAATGAAATAGTAATAAAAGGGATACTTTAGAACTTGAAACAAATGCATTTATTTTGAAGAAAACGTACACATTTAGTTTAAGAAATATAGCTAATGTCGTGTCAGTCTAAAGTAGTATCACTTTTTTTTAAAAAAAAAATCCGTTTCATTTTACGTATTTCCGATGTGACATAATAATAATCACAGATTGTATAAAATTAAAGGAAAAAATTATGTCATTCCAGATATAGAAATGTTCGAATATTTTACTTTTTACAAAAATGTTACTCAAACAAAGGGTGTGGGGAGGAGATTATTGAAAAGAATAAAAAAGAAAGAAAATACATTACGGATGCAACAAATAATATTTTATACCGATGATAATTCTCTTTTTTACTTCAAGGGCTAAAATAAACTCTTACTCATAACGCGATTCATCCTTAAATAGTAATATAAACTTCAGCTATAGTTTTATATAGTTTTAGTTTAATTATAAATTAGTTAAATAAAATTATCCGATATCAAATTATTACTACAATATACACTACATATATTGCCCATTGATGCTACTGGGAAGGCAAGAATTTAATTTATCATTTTAGTGAGATTAATGTTGACTTATCTAAATGTTACAAATAATTTCTTTCTGTTCAAAAGTGCCTTATTTCAATGTGTCAGAACACGACATATTAAGTATATAAATAAAATATCGAAACATAACGTGAAAGAGTAACTCAACAAATTTAATATAACAATCAATACACTTCTAACTCATCGATCAATAACTCCCGAGTCTAAAATTGAAAACAACATTTTTTTTGCAAAATTTTTTTTTATTCATCAACATAACACCTTTTGTTAATCACCTTTTAGGGTGATACAATCGTTCCAACGCTTTTCCAAATTTGTTTTTTTTTTTTTTGTTCGCCCCTTCTCCCTTTTCGCAAGAAATATTTTTTGTTGCGAGTAAATAGCGATAAACAGCTTTCTGAATCATCGACTCGTTGCTGTTTTTGTTCCATCGAAAGCAATCGCGGCACCCACTTGGAAAAAACCTTTTTCACTTCACTTCAAGAAACCTTTTTCCTGGTCCGATCGACATAAAATTTGGACACGTTTCAAGCAAAGGTTAGTACTCTAGAAAGACCTGGTTACTGGTTTACTACGAGCGCCATCTCTGGGTTAGTCTCGGGAGTTATTGATCGATGTGTTATATGTGATCCTTTGGCGGCACGGAAAATATATAGGCAGTTTCAATCCAAACTTTGTGTACGAGGGATATTCCGAAAGAAAGTTTTATTTTTTTAAAGTCACGTGGTGTACCAGATGATACAAAAAACCACCATAAGAATACACACCCTTTTCTGGTACAACGACGGAAGTAACGTGAGTGGAGGAGGAATGACGCATGTTCAGACCGACGAAGAAAAGAGAGTAGCAGCAGACTGGCGTGCCCGAGACGTGACTGACAATGTGGTTGGCAATGGAAGTGCGTGCTGTAATCCGATATGAATGGGTACATGGGACTAGTCTTTCCTGAACGCCTACAGACCATGCATGGTGAATAGGTCATGTTTCGTCAAATGGTTTGTTCAGTGAAGGAAGGCAGAGTACAGAGGATAAAGATCGAAGTGGGTGTCCCTCCACATCCACGAATGAAAATAGCACTGCTAGAGTACAGAACATGGTGTTAACGGATAGGCGCGCATACTGGTGTCAGACGTGGTGTCCATACTGGCTACCATGGTCGTGCTTAGGCCCATCCAAAACAATGCTGAGGGGGAGCAGGCTGTGCGACAATTCCTTGTATATCAGGGCACCGAGTTTTATCAGAGTGGTTTCTTCAAACTGAGAGTACGTTACGGCAAATGCCTCAATGTCGATTGCGACTATGTCCAAAAATAGTGTAAGGTGTATAGTTCATGATGAAATAGTTTGTTTTTTATGCAATAAATTTTCCTTGAAAAAAATTACGAAACTTACTTTTGAAACATCCCTCTTGTAGGGGTTAATAAAATTGCTGCTGTAATTCTGGTTTTCAATTCGTCTACAGAATTAACTTCCATCACAAAAACTTTATTTTTGACATGACTTCGTAAAAAAAGTCAAAGGGAGTTCTGTCTGGTGAACGAGGAAGCCATTCGTTTGGGGAAGTCACATTTAATGCTTCCCTGACATGTGAGCTCCAATGAGGTGGAGCACCAGTGCGTTGAAAAATAATCGATGGATGCAAAGGATGAAGTTGTGAAAAGGCATACACATATTGTTCCAACATATCAAGATAAGCTTCTCCTGTTACTACTTTTACAACAAAAGAAAAAAAAAAAAAGAAAAACGAAAGGGCCGATAATCTAGTCATGTTGCATGTAACACCAAACATTCACTTTTGAACTGTCACGAACAAAATTCTTTCACATGATGAGGATTTTCCCGAGTCTCGGATTCGTGCATTATACCCCTTCACTATTCTGCAAACATGGAATGTAGCTTCATTAGAGAAAAGAGAATACTATTAAAAAACTCCGATAATTGTTTTCAATTCATTGCAACATATATATAGCAAATTCTGACCTCTTTGGCTTGTCATTAGGTTGCAGGGGCTGCATCATTTGAACTTAGTAAGCAGGACTGTTAGCGATTGTCATGCATGTTGTTTTCACTTGATCTGAAACACCTTTACAAGCACTGCAGGAAGATTTCACTTTCTGTCTCCAGAAATTTACCACACCATGCTTTTAAAATTTACCCGAAGGTGTACCATCTCAACTTCAGTAGAGTTAAAATCAACGATTGATATTCAGCAAACCACAGAACAGCATGTATGCCTTTCCTCGAGGAGACGCCCCTTTTTATTTTGGCCGAAATAACGATGTGCACATGCCTTAAATCGTTGTCTCATGCTTTCATCATAAATTATAAACATTAGGGCGTTATTTTATGGGGAATGAAAAAAATAATCGTAACGTTAATTATAAATTTTTGACCACTTTTTGTTTATGTATTCGTCTCTATGAAACAAGACACGTTTTATAAGTAATAACTAATGTCAAAACAGTTATGAAATTGTTTTTTCCTTATGGATATCTGTTTAAATAATTATCATGCGTGAAAATGTGTTACACATAATTCTTCTTCGAAATAAGAAACATTATTTCATGATTCTTATTTTCACTTGCTCTATGTTCGTAGCAGTGACGATTTCTGTGAAATCTCGTTACTCTAACAAATTAAGTTTAAGATGTTGTTTTCAGAGTAAAAAGAACGATAAAATAAATGCTTAAAATTAAAATGGTTTTTAATTTTCAGAAGAAGTTTTAGCAACATTGAGAAATAAAGAGAGATTCAATAATCTCATCTATTAATGGAAACACAATGAAGGGCTTATATCTTTTGAACATGTCCTAAAACAGAAGTAAAAAAAATATTTTAAAAATAAAGTTCGGACACTACTTTCTTTCTCTCTCTCACTTTCTTTTACTCAAATTTAGTTTTAGTGCTAGTGCTAATTTAGTAATAAAAGTCATCAATTACTGAAAACTACTTGTAGACAGTTGTAAAATACTTTTAATTCGTAATTGTGAATTGGAATCATATTATGTACAACAATAACTTTGACAGACTAGATCGAACAAAGGATTTTTCTAAGAAACTTACCACACATTCTTATGCTGCACATGTGAATAATGTTACAATAACGTGAATAGTGCACACTATACACGAAACCTTGTTAATTTTTCCATTTTGGAAAGAGTACGTGCCTCGTTGCTGACCTTGGTTCTAAACAAATGATACGGCACAACCTATCACTGCGAAGGTCGAACGACCTCAAAATGTATTTACATTCTTTCCCCCCTTCTCCACATATTTAAAACAAGATTAAAGTTATTTTCTTTAGATGCGACAAGAATAACTATAATACCAATAGCTATTATTTTTACATAGAAATACGACCACGGTTTTTTGGTAGTTACAATTTATTTTACGGTAAAAGATTTTGAAAAGACCGGTCTTCGCTCTCTCTCTTCCCCCCCCCCCTTGAATTTAGATATTTTTGTTTGGAATATATCATTCTTCTAATATTCGGTGGAGGGCAGTTTGTCATTAGAACTTATACGAACATAAATAAAAATTAAGTTTTTTAACAGATTATGAAAATCTATGAAAGATTATTAACTCTAAATCAGCTAATCGTCACCGTCTTTTTGGCCCTTTTTTTTAATATCGTTTATTTTATTGTTGTATGACTCCAAATATTTTACCCCAAATTATTTTATTTATAAAAAAAACACCACACAGAAGCCAAATTTCAAAAAAGAAATTTTTTTCTTTGAATTAGAAACACACACAATGTTAAGATTTAATGTATGAGTTATTTAGATTGCTATCAATCGTAGATGACTGAAGCAACATACATTAATATCATTATATGAAGCTTGAAACACTAATATCGATTAATCATGAACACGAATACAATTAATCAAAATTTCATTGAACAATGAGAAATTTAAAAGTTAAAACAACTTCTTTTTTTTTAATAAGTACAATCAAATTTTTATATGACAATGATAAATGCCCTTTCTGATACGTATGTTTATTACATTTTTTACATTCATAGAACATTTTATGAACAAAGTAATACACACAAATTAATGTTGCAACAACAATTTCACAAATAATTTAAACACCTTCCATTTAATAAATTTAATCTGTTCAATCCCCTTTATGTGTGGGAAAAGATAGCATTTTTGTTCGACATAAGAAAATGTTCCGTTAGTAACCTTAATCTCAAATTTTATATTGATGGTTTATAAATTCAACCTTGACAACATCCAGGGCGATGGATAGGACCCTCACTTCTCTGAAGAGATATTGCTAGTAGGCTTCAAGAGCGGATATGGAATTGAACGAAATAAAGAATGCTGATTGGCTGATGAACAATTTTTGAGAAAAGGAGCGTGTTCAATAACACTTCTATTATTTTTTTTTATGCGTACTTTAATATTTTACACCCGATATGGAATGATAAAAATTATATCTAAGTGGAAAATAACAGTGCCAGTGATAAAGAATCCAGCGACAATTTTTTTGAAGATTCTGAAAGTAGTTTAGAACAGCCTTGGAAAAGATGTTATCGATAAAACACGGCCCAGAAAAAAAGAAAATGTCAGGTTTATTAAAGGTTCAAGGGAAAAGGAAATAAAATTTTGGTAATGATTCAAAGATTTAAAGGAAATCAATTCAGATGAATATGATAATTTGCTCATCAGTATTCTGATTACAAACAATGAGGTTCTAATTTTTTGGCAATATTCAAAATCTGGATCAAACAGTAAAAATGTAACTTCTGATCTTATCAGATTTCATTTAATATTAATTACAGATAACAGGGTGTTGTTTTCCATAGCATAATTTTGTTGTCTATTTCCCTAGTTTTTCTTTTTTTTTTTTTTGCATCCTTTTAAAAAGTAGTTAATATAAATAATGTTTGGTTTAACATAAACATGTAACTAATAATAAATATTTAATTCCAAATAGAAATGTAGCATCTAAAAATGTCAGAAGAAAATTACACATAAATAAATGTTTTAATATTAACTTCTTTTCCTCCAAAAACATTTTTATGGATGAGCGAGGAAAAATAAGATAAAAAATGTAATTTAGAGTTATGGAATATTTTATTCACTTTGAAACTTTTTTTTTTTTAAAAAAAAGCTTTCAATAATTTTTCTGTGGAAATGGATTTTAATTTATCTATTTTTACATGTATTGAAAAAACCTTTTGGCCTCAAGTTGGGTCCCAAAAATTGGGGGAGGGGAATTTATACACGGATAATAAAATGGACATTATAAAAACCACTAAATTCAACAAGACTTCAAAAAATCTTCATTACTTACAACACGGCTAACATCTTTCGACACACAACAACAACTTGTGTTCGTTTCGTTTTCTAAATGGTTTTTATGATGAATAAAAAAAAAAAAAAATTTGAATCTGAAAATAAAAAATATACTAGAGGAAATCTTTTTTTTATATATATATATTATAACAATTCTGGGTTTTTATAATACACGAGTGCCCCATATGTACATCAAAATTCGGTAAATTCGAAAGAAGAAAATCTATAGTATTTTTCCTCTTTAAAAACATACTTTTAAGGGGATTTTCAAGAAATCGTCTGATTATATACACAGTAGCAAATCCTGCCACCAAATATAACAGATACATTTACATAATATCTGCATCACATTGAAACAGTTCCATTTTTAATATCTAAAATCCCTTAATATCTTCCTTCACTTTATTATAACGACTTCTCTTTTATTCTGTTTTATCTGTTGATTATAAACTTTAGAACATTGGTCTTCACCCTGCGTTCCGTGGAATCCCAGGGTTCCTCGAATCAAAATAAAAATTCGGAAAGAAAATTATAAGACACGAACACTAGTTGCCTAGTATTTATTAACTAAAGTATTAATATACATATATTTTTGAAAATAAATCAGAATCTTCATGTGTGGACTACCGACATTCGTAAGGGTTGTCAGCAGTGACATACTTGCAAAAGAAGCTCCGGATTTTAAGTTGCTCTGTCCATGCATACGCAAAATAGATCCACGTTCGCTACGAAGTTCATACGACCGCGCTTATTTAAACGGAAGCCCCCCCTGTGGGGCCCCCGGGGGGGGGGGGAAATATTTTTTAGCGTACGTGGCAACAAAAGCAAAATATAGAAACATGTAGGATATGAAATGCGACTGTTGATAACACCAATAGAGCTGGACTTCAACAATTTCTGTAAAAAAAATGCAAGCACAGCAGAAGGCACTAAATATATTGCAATGTAAGTGACACTTGGAGCACGAGTTAATGCTATTAAATGAATAAATCACTTTGTTATTTTTTTTTTAATAAAAATGCTTTTATTTAATTGTTTTTACATATAGCACGTATAGAATATTGATCTACTTTAATTATTGTTTTAAGATACACTTTTTTAACGGTGGAATGGGGTTCTTCGAAAAATTCTTACAGTTCTAAGAATTTCGTAAGTCGACAAAGTTTGAAGACCACTGCTTAGAAGAAGCATATTAGAACAAATATAAGTAAAGATAAAATAGACGAAGGAATTTGTTGCAAAGTCCTCAACGAATACTATTCGATAATTTTCAGAAAAAAAGTCCAGAGTTAATTCGAAAGACTCACATAATATTATATTAACATAATCGTTCTTTTATTCAGAACTGAAAGATTGGTTTTATTGGATATATTGAAGATCAGAAAAAAATTAATATCATATTCTTTTTCTTTTAATCGATTTAGTTCATGTTTTAAATGTGTTAAGACTGGATAATAATGGTAATAAAGAAACACTCCTTAACAGACATTTTCAATAAATGCATTGTGGACATTAAACACTCCATCGTTAGATAGGATTGGTTTTCTTAACGTCGCACAAGAAGCAACGCGAGGACTATTAGAGACGGACCTCGTAATTTTGAATTTCGGTTGAGTGACGAGGACAACTCCTACTTAGTTTAGTTTAGTTTTTATTAACGTCGCACTAGAAGCAACACGAGGGCTATTGGCGACGGACCTCGTAATTTTGAACCACGGTCAAGTGACGAGGATGACACCTGAGCTGGCACCCCCCTCTCCTAACATCCACACCACGCCAACGGGAGGACTTTGGGCCCCGAACAGATTTAACGTGCATCAGCCCCGGCTACACGGCGGGTCTTTGGCGGCCAAGGATCGAACCCGCTACTGAACGAAAACCGCCGGTCGCGAGTCCACGACCTTGACCACTAGGCTACCGCGGCCCCAGGACGACTCCTGCACCGGCCCCTCTCTCTCCTAACTTTCCCACCATGCCAACGGGAGGACTTTGAGCCTCCACAGATTTAATGTGCATCAGCTCCAGTTACACGGCGGGTCATTAGTGGCATCAAGGTTGAAACCCACGACTCAACGAAAAACCCCGACCGCGAGTCCGTGGTTATGACCACTAGGATACCGCGGCCTCTTTTATTCAGGAAATGTAGTTACAGATTTCAACTTGAGAAGAAATAACAATATTAAGGTGATGTTTCGAAAATGTTAAAAGATATCTCGTTCCATATATGCTCGACTGGGTTCAGATCATTTGATTGAGGGGGCCATTGAAGCAACAGAATCTCTAAATCATACTTCTCAAACCGGTCTGAGTTAATTCTAGCACGGTGACAAAGTGATTGTCCTGAAGAAATAGCCCTTTTCATCAGTAAACATTATTGCAATAAACAAGTGTACATGCTCAGCAATGACGTTAAAGTAGGCGCAAGTATTGTCGGCTATTTCCAAAGGCACTAAGGGACCAAGAATATGCCAGGAAAATCTCCAGACAGTGATTCTGCCACCACATGCTTGAACAATAGTCACGTCGGATCTATGACTTTGAGCTGTTTGAGTCCCACACGGACCATTCCATCAATGTCATGTATAAAAAATCTTCAATTGTCGACCAGACAATCTTCTTCCATTCATCAAGTGTCTGATTTCGGTCCTCTGTAGCCCCTACAACATACTTTTTTTTCCTGTTTTGCAGCGAAATCAAAGACTTTTGTTGATCGCCGGTGATTAAAACCATTCATTTTTAAGATATGTCATGTAGTGCGTATGGGTATGCCTTGCAATGATTCTGAGTTGTATCGCGCTGCAATTTATTGATTTGTAGCTTTTCTGTTGTTGTGTAGAATGTGTTTCTATCAACTCTTTCGTTCACCAGCGATTTCCGAGAACTCTACCGCTTTCTGCTCAAAGTATTTTGGCACAGCTACTGTTCTGTGAGGACTCGAGATACTATTAAATGAGAAAATCAAAGAATAGCAGGTTCGGAGGTGCTGGAACTAACACACACCCTTAATTAAGCTATGTAAAATACAAGAGAGAGTTGCAACTATTATCTAACTTTAAATTTAATTCAAGCTCGGTTTACGATTATCATCATCAGCAACTAAGAATCCGATTTGGGATAACTTGCACTCGATCCCATCTCAATCGCTCCTATAATCTGTCATCTCTCGTTTGGACTTCACAGCCAGAAACCTTATATAAGAAACTAGAAAATGCTGCAGATCTCTCCAGTTCTTATCTATTCGAATTAGTTTTGGAACGTGTACTCTCTAGATGATTCAAAATTGAGAGAACAAAATTAAATCATAAAATAATGCAATAAAAACAAAAGCGAACTTCTCAAAATAAATATAATAACAATAACAAATATGTGCGTTAACAAATCTATAAAAGGCAAAACAGAAGAGGAAGACATATTTAGTTTAATAAAGTATTTCAAAAATCTAGGATCACAGACGCAAAGAAAATAAGATTTAAAATGAGCCTCTCATTTAAAATTTTTTGGTTTATTATCTACTGAATTTTTTATGAAAATTAAGCTATAAAAATTGCATTACTTTTTAACAATCTTGTAATAAATAATGTACTATTATTTTATTCATGATAAATCATTTGTGTCTAATTAGAATAGTTTTACAATGCACCACTTGCTGCATAATCTGCCATTGTCGACGCTTTTACCCAGGCAGACAAGTCCTACAGACACTATTTTATGCCTTCTTTATACTTATTCCAAAAAGAAATGTAGGTTATCTATACAAAACAGTACATCTTTTTGTGGTTTTATATTGCTTCTATTTGACAAATTATTTCCGTGCACTGTATTAAATTTAATGCGATACTACATAACTTTTTGCTGTTTGAATGCATTATTGTTAATTAATTTTCAATAACCCGCATTTTTGGTAATTTGGTGGTGCTCTGGTCTGATATCTGCCAGATTACCGAAAGAGTACTGTATTTATGCAAGATGCGAAAGAATTTACGATATGTTCATTTATGCATATTAGGAATTTCTTTTTAATAAAAATCAAACTCGCGTTTTATGCAGACTGTCTATTATAACTGAACTACAAAAATGATAAGAATTTATTTGTAGTTAAGAATCGCTTAATGAGGTGAAAGCCCTCTTTTTCTAGATAGTAAATAATGCTGTTTGATAAAGATAAAATACTGACGTCGTTTCCTTTTATCTTTTTTATTTTATTTGTGGTATAGGCTCTTATGAGTTGTTTTCTTCTAAAGTTCTGTACATTATGGAAGGACATAAATTGAAAGGATTTTATCAATATCTGATTTTTTTTACCCTAAATTTTTATTTATCACTGAGTAATATTTTTTAAAAACTCTCAGCTTTGATATATTGCTTTTTAATAAAAATGTATTCTCTTTATCTTATTTTCTATATAAAATTTCAATAAAAAATATAAATAAATCGATTATTATAAGTAATCGATCGATAATTAGAAAGGGATTTCAGATGTAAGAACATATCTTTGTTTAATGGTAAATATATTAGTTTCAGCTTGACATATTAACATTAAAGAGCATTATATATGTTTTCATAAGACTTTTACTGGCAGAATGTAATAATGTGATCAAATGAAACACGGAATATAATTATAGGGGAGGGGAGTGTTACATTTGCATTCAATTACTAACAAATAATAGTATCACAATAGGGGAAGGAGAGACGAACAGCTATTTAACAATGTAATCAGGTGAAAAACAACGATAAAAGCTTCATATTTCAAATGGGATGGAGTTTAAAATTTTAAATTCAAATAATTCCATAATTTAACATTAATACGCGATTGGATACAGCACAGTTCACACTGTAAACACGCTGAGACGATCGTAAATGCAAGACGTAGGGAATGATGCAAAATGGAAGTATATGCAATACATTTAAAGCTTTCTCGTGTAGTTACATTATGGTTTTGCCATATTTCTATAAAGTGCTTCCAAATACAATTAAAATAAAAGTAATTTCATTGAGTAGGGATGTGTATATGATTAAAATCTAATATTATCACATTTATATAATAAAGTTCGTAAGGGGTAAATTTTTAAAAAGTCGAAAGAAAAAACAAACAAACAAATGCACAAGTAACAGCTTGCATCGCATACGGTACTTAATATAAATCTGCAACATTGAACAGTAATTAATCTGGTAGAATACAACAGCGTTTTTTTTTAAATCAATAATTACTCTTCCATTCTGTTTCGAATTCTGTGAATAAAAGGTTTTTATAATTCTCAAAATCCGAATTTTTTTCCTGTATTATCTTAAAACTCTGAATCATGGAAATTTCTTTGTTCTTTGACCAAAACAAAAAGTAAATCCACGTCACACTTGTTGAACTTGGCTAATACCGCGTGATGACAAATGATGGAAATGTGTCACACACCTCCCTTTCTCTATTTTTCTACCTTTTTTCAACCGTGCCAATCTTCTCCGTTAGCTGATAAGCATCCACTGAACGGTTGCATGAACTGTTCGTTCTTTTATTTTTCGAATGAACAACTGCTCGCTGGGTTAAAGAGTACGCGAATTTCCAGCGTTCTTTAAGCTCTTACATCAAAACTTGCAGAGTGAATACTAATTTGGCATTATAATTTAAAGGATAGTTTTTCTATACAAAATACTGTTCAGACTTTATCAACTTCATACAAAAATTACATTTTCAAAGCAAGTCTTGATTCATCATATTATCTTCGTAAAATAATAATAATAATAAACCTACAAGCATAAATTCATCAAAATTATTCTTTAATGAAAATATCAATTACAGAAGAAGCAAACATGTTTCCACTTTTCTAAAAATGAAAGTTCAGCAACAACATTACAGTAACAGAAACGTAAAACAGTGTGTAGAGATGTAATGTATTAAAATGTAATATCTGATTTAAAATAAAGTTATTTCTAGCGAACATGACGATTTGAAATAATTTTGACAGGGGAAAATAGTCAACAGATGTATGATAAAATATTTTCTTAATTAACAGGGGGAAAAAAGACAATTTCTTTTGGATAATTTGAGAGAGGTTCACTTAATTTACATAAGAATTACAAGCATTCAATCTGATTCTTAAATCTGCAACATATCAGTCCCTTGAAATTTAAATTGAAACTAATTTGTAACATGGTCTCTTCGCGATCTATATCTCTTCAACTAACATCCGAGATTTTTGTCTGATTTTATATTTAAGTTCTTAGCTTCGTCTAAATCAAATGGAACGTAATGCAAATTAAGTAAACTTTGGGAGTGATGTGAATAGATATAATCAATTCGTATAAAATCGACATAGAATTGATTTCAAATAATTAACGTTATGGTAATAAGAAGAATGTTAGTGTGATGTGCGTAGATGTATGCTAGCTTGTTTAGCAGACATGGGTGAGATTATGACTCAACACTGTCAGAACAATCTCAGGAAGTACTCGCATCTTATTCTGGTATATAATATATAAGAGAATTCTTTAATAGAAGTTGTTAGTACTTGCGAATAGGATGTAACTGTGGAGAGCATCCCCCTTAATTGAGGAGTAAATAAAGATATTTTAGATATAACTGACTATTTTAATTAATTGGTCTGTGCTTGAACTTCAGATGAAATTTAGATCTTGTGATTAACTTCCAGATGACAGATGAGAAGGATAATAGGCTGTCGTTACAAGTTTAGACAAATAAGTATGGTGTCGTGATTTAACAATAAACTTTCGAGGGAAAAATGATGTATTATAGCACTTTTTTTATTGAACACAGAATGTTAGCTTCAGATTCTATAGCGTGCTGGAAGTTTTAGAATATTTATCTTTTTCTTTCTATTATAGTTATAATTCAGGAAAATTGCATGCATAATATTCAAGAAAGTTTTAGTAATCTTTTAAGATGTGTCTTTCTTTACTTAATTATCTTCTCAAAGACTACTTCATTTTTTATTAGTTTGAATTAACGATAATTATCTAAGCTTTTCTGGCTCAGTTCATCTGTAAAAAATATACGAAAAGATGATAATTTTATGACTTCTCATTCTTTTATGTAAGAGGAAGGGTTTATTTATACAGGTCTTATATTACTCTTATCACACACAGGTATAATATGCGAAGTAAACTCTAAGTATTTTAAACTGAATAGCTAATAATTTAAATATAACTAACTGAACCTACGAAAGGTAATTTGTTCTTATCAATTACCATCCGTATTTTTTAAAAGAGTTGAAAAATACAAAAAAACGACACTATATTTTCTGTGGAATGACGCATAATCGCATATTTTTTTTTTTTTTTTTTAAAAAAATGCAAACATTTTAAGCTCTCGAATTCAGATTCTTAAGAAATTCAATTATTTTAAGATTTCCCGATAAATAACTCATTCAACGACATATCTCTAGTGGCGGATTGACGGGAGGGGGAAGTTTACTGCTCCAGGCATCTGATCGGAGAAGAGACCTGTATGGAAGAATATAAAAGTGGACTTATGTATTCAGGGAGTTATGATTACATATTAATGCGCTGTGTTTATGTTAGAAGTGCTGATGTTATACGTTTATAAGCGAAGATAAGCTCGCAAAAAGTGTTAACCTTTTTTTTTTTACTGACAGAAAAATCAAAATCATTTTTAAAACATCAAAAATAGCTGATTAATAAGATTTTTTAAGTATATGTTTATCTGATAGATGCAAGCAGTTTTTTTCTTTAGTCTTAAACCATTTTGTTTTCTAAATCTCTTTAACTATTAAATTTTAATTAATTAAATGTTAATTATATATTTGCATTGTTATTTTGTAGGGTGTGATGATTGCAGTAAAGGACATTTCCGCCCAGGGCGGCGATAGATGTAGGTCCCTCCACTGTACATAACCCTAAAAAATGAGTTTAACTACACTTATCTATGAGTCTCCCGAATTATCAAGGTTACTTAGGACTACACATCTAAGATTTAAATTTCTCAAAGATGAACTTATTTACACTACCTTGCCTTAAAGACAGAAGATAAAAAACATATTGGAAATATTTTTTCATATGTAAAAATTGCTCCAATTTTAGAACCATATTACGAGTTCACACAAGTTTTTTATTTTTTTAACTATTTTTAACTATTTTAAAACTAATGCCCTTTGAATCGATACATTTTCTCTTGTGTACAATATGTTCTATATTTCCTCTTATACATTAATATTGAATAATTCCAGATAGAATGCGTAGTTTAATAAATTTATTAGCGATAGACCATTTACTAAACTAACTATATAAGAGTTTATTTCAAGTTTCAGACTGTACTAGAAGGGGAAGAAATGCGCTTCATCTCATCACCAGAACAGAAGAACTAACACTTCTCTTTCAAACATAGCGACGAACTAAGAACGTTGGAACACCGTGTGTATGTGAAATCATTGTTATCATAAAGAGTTAAAAAACTTATAGAATAATATATATATATAATTAACAGTAAACGAGAACTAGTATCAATAATCGTTTGCATAAAAATATAAAAGTAAATAAACGGTTTAAAAATAAAGTAAATAAACGTCTGCCTAAAAATACAACGAAGTAAATTATTCAAAACTTGCAATTCGGTGGAGTCCACAGATGATTCAGTGCATCTTTTCACACCAAATGTGAAGCCAAACTTGGCGTAACAAATATATAGAGCAATAAATTCAGTTTGCACTAACGCGAAAATATTCGTATTTATGAGATGTTTCTAGACTGTATGTATATAATAGCTTTATTAATTTATATTAACGTTTGAGCATTTTTTTGTTGGAAAAAGTTTCTCTCTAAATTTAGGTCCCATCTCTAAAAATTGGTGAATACAACCACACATTTTAAATGAAAACATAACATTTTTCTCATGTCTATGTTCATGAATATTGTGTGTAGAAGATTTTACGCTCCAATCTCTCTCTCTCTCATTCTAAATATTTCAGAATACTAATTTTAACTTGGATTACTTTGGATTAATGTTGCAAAATGTAATTCTGCCAGATGATGTCTTAATTGAGCTATCTAAGATAATGTTTTAATTAACAATTGATTACATTATCAACATGTAGATAAAAAATGAGAATAGGAAAGATACTGAATGAGCACAGATATCAGTCATTTAATCATCATTAAAACAATCGGAATACCTTCGAATCAGTAGCAATACTTGATGACATGTTTTCTTCTCATCTAGAAACGAGTAACTAAAAGACTAGCAAGTGCCTTTATCGTGGGCGGAGGTCAGGATCATAAATATACATTGTGGACGTGGTATCGTGTGAAAACATGTAGAACACGCAACCCTTTACGACTTCAAGACATACTTATGCTAGAAGAACAACTCCAGAAAGAAACGTATTAATAAAATCGAGTTTCCTATATTTTAAAATTTATGGCCACGTTTTGCAATTTAGATATGAATACGAGTCAAACAGAGGTTGCCCGTCGACGTTTACGACTTTTTGCAATGGTGAACATCGTAACGGTAGCTTTCTTCAGTCCTTTATGTAAGACAATGGAGGAGTAGGCAATAGAAGCGCTCGTCACAGTTACTCTACTTACAAGGAAAAGTGATTCAAACAAGAGTAGACCGTGGTTCTAAAAAGTTCCCCTTTTTGACACGCTTGAATTTTATAGCGATATCCAAATGTTCTTGATTCACTCGAACGGTTCCTCGTGACATTCGTAGAATGATGCTTTACAATACCCCCCCCCCCCATTCAATAATGTGAAGCGAGAACATTCAAATCTTGACGATTTCAATTTTATACAAATATAATTATTCGACTGAGTAACTTGAAAGATTAAATACTTATGTTAAACGCACCGAAAAGAAATTTTTAAAAACGTATGTAAAAATGTAATTAAAAATATGCATGCAAATTTAATATAGGACTTGCATTTTCGTATGAGCTTCCTTTTTCCCCTTTCAAAAATTACAAAGATTTGAAATAAATGTTACTCTTTGAGAATATCATGTACTGTCAAGAATGTTTCCAACTACTTTACCAAGCATATACACTGAGTTTTACATATTTTTCCATACTTGCCGAAAATTTCAATTTGTTATGAACTTTGATTAGAGTTGAAAATGCTACGGTCCAATTAGAGAGCAATTATAAAAAGGATTTATATGTAATAAAATAATCATAAAAAGTAAAAAAAAGGTGTATTGTAAATATTAATAGGATAAGATTATAGCTTCAAAATAACAATATCCATGCGAGTTGACATATTCAATTCATATGCAAGTTGCTGAAATAACCCTCTCAAGTGGTACCACTTAACATTCTAGAATAATGTAAGAAGTAAGCTACGGATTAATAATCTTAATCAAAGAAGAAATAAATAAATGTCAATTATTTTATTATATACTCCACGATTTGGGGAGGCGTAAAGAATTTAGCATTATATATATATAACCTCAAACCTTTCTAAACTTGAATAGCTAATAAACGCAATGCCAAAATTACAGGTCAGTGGTGTAATCTAGAGGTTATTGTCCAAGGGATTTCTAAGCACTTCCAACAGCAATTTTTTTGGTTGCAATTAAATAAAGAAATTGCTTTGGTTACTTTTGAATCCATTTCCACCGAGGTTGAGAGACATCGGCATTTTAGAACAAATCTCTAACGTTGCGGTCAACAAAATAAAGCGAGCTCATTTTTTATTGAGTACAACACATTTTCTCTCTCGTTATATCCTACACAAATGCTGTTATAACCAGTGATCTGGACTGTATTCGAGGAGAACAGAAAACCCGAATCTGTTAATAGATTTCTATTTATTTTTTTCTAACGCTAATCGTTCTAAATTAGTTCTTCAAAAAATACAAAATATTTTTAAGTACAAGAACGATGCCAACTTTTCGCAACAAAAAGTATCAAAGCAGACGAATGTATTAAAGTAGACAAGGCTGGGTGATGTGTATATATTTTAGAAGACAATAGCCAAGGGTTATTCTTTCTCAATATGAGTGAACAATTAAAGTAGACAATAAATTGTTAGTTATCGATAATATTCTATTCAGAATTAAAAATGAAGCAGACGATAAGTTATTAAACGAAATATATCTGAAGAGGAATGTAACTAAAATCATAAAATGTTACCATAAAATAATAAGATGTATGATGAAGAGAAGATTTCTTCTTATTTTATGGTAACATATTATGTTACCATAAAATAAGAATAAAATATAAGAAATACTTAGACAAGGCGTTTTAATAAATGTAACATTGAATAAAACTAATGATTATGTACAGCTTAATTTATAAAAACTCTAAACAAAAGCCATTAAATTGTTTTATAATTATAGTCTCTCTCATTATATTAATAACATTACTATAACTCAAAACATTATATCTTATAAATTTTTTGACAACATTTCAAAACTCCAAAGTTTAAACTTTCGTTGATTAAATCTAGAAAACAATGTTTTATGGAGTAGGAATGAAACGTTAATTTTCATTAGCCCTTAATAACAATGCAAAAGGTTAGCATTCCACACTCTCCAAGCTCTACAAACACACAGAGATTTTTTTAATGTTTCATTCATATCCAACAGAAAATTACTCGAACATGTTGCAACAGCTTCACAGCGAAATATAAGCTATTTCATTACCCAAATGGCAAATTATATATGTAAAATATCCTTGTCGAAACTTTTGCTGGGACTTATTGAAAGGTCTTTAAAAAAAAATTCTCAGACAGATGATTAATATCTTCCAGTTTGGTTAAGAAATAAGAAGTTCCCCATCCCCTCAGAAATAAATAAAAAATCTTATTCACTATAAACAACCTCAAGGAAGGCCTCAAACCCCGATATTTTTGTTATAATGGCCATGCTGACCTCCAAACGGCGAGTTCACGTTCTAAAGTGGTTACTTCCCCCATCACCACTCCTCTTTTTTTTCTGAGGGGGGAGGATGCTCGGTTCAACCTGTTACGGACCGACGGGTCTTACTAAATCATCGTCTGGGATAACATTTGCTCTCATAGTAGTCTCGGGTGACTCACTTTTAAGTGACGAAGGAAACAGCGGCTGTGTAATTGCAGAGGATCAAGTTTTAATATAGTGATCTGCTTCGTAGGCGAATCTTCTCTAAGCCAGATTAACTGAGTGTGAAAAATGAGTACCATGGACTACTACACGCCCTGTTTTTTATAAGATTGCTCCTTTTTTGACAGCTTATATCCGATTGCGGATCCATTCGTCATTTTGTTACAGTCAGGAAGGCCAATAACAAATAACATTGACTGAAGAAAACGAAAACAACAGAGTAGGAAAAAGGAATAAATATCAATAAGAAATATTTTAAAGGTGATCTAAAATGTAAAAAAATAATCATTTTTTGATGCAAAATAATATACAATTTATAAAAGTTCGAAGCGCTTAATTAATATACTTAGGTAATTATCTATAATTAAGTACTATACCTACTTATGCTTAGGATCAAAAGATGTATCAAAGGTTCAAACTTTTATAAATTATGTATTTATTATCTTACATTAAAAAAAAATATTTTTATACCTTTTAGTCCATTTTTAAGTAAAAGCTTGATTTAAAATGAATTTTTTTTACTTATATTCATTTAATTCTTTAAAGTGTTAAAATTTTAAACTAAAAAGCAATTACGTGAGAGATATACGTGTGTGCAAAATTTTAAACCTTTAGCCCGTTGTTAAAGGCAACCCCCCTCCAAGTTCATCCTACCTGAGGAAACTGTAGTTTGGTATTGTTATCGGAGTTATACGTGTAGACAAAATTTCAACTCGATTGGAAGATAGGAAGAGGGTTAAAATTCGAAAACAAATATTAAACTGGAAAGGCATGCATATGAACACAGCGAGTTAAATAAAGCTTATAAAAACACATGTGAAAATGTTTAAAAAATTTGTAATTATCAATATTTCAATTATTTTATTAAACCATTCGCGGATCTATAAGAATTTTAATGAGCTACAAAAACAGACAAATGATTTATAATTAAACTAATCATGATATCCAAATTTTGATAGATAGCGTTTTTTCTGAGTACTCAATATATCATATAATAATTATATATAATTAAGGCGATCATTTTTGGAAGATTGAAAATCAGGACACTCTTCGGGGGGAAAAACTGGGAGCCTGTTCACCTTAACTAAAAGCAAAAAATTTATTATATTAGTAATAGTACTTTAGTTTGGTGTATGCACTGAATAGAACTTAATTAAAAAAAAAAAAAAAAGGAAATGAAAATTAGACATTCATAAAAACATATGTAATAAAGAAAATCCAACCGAAACAAGTTGGGCACCATAATATCTCACATTTTTTAAAAATTCTTTCTGATATTTTTCTGAAGAATATATTGATTTTAGTAACAATATTCATTTTGTTGGTTGTTTTGATAAAATTCTATGGGAGTTAATTAAAGATTGCTTTTTTTTTTAAATCGAATATTTTCTATCGTGATAAACTAATTTGTTTTTGTCTTTCCAAGATAGTACAGTTTTGAATAAACCAGCAAAATATTTGTGAACTGATTACATTTCGCGATTAGTCAAGACAAAATACTGAAAACCAGTACTTCAGAACAGATATAATCAGTATGAACGATTACCTTATATATAATGAGCATAATTGCATCAAAATCAAGTGGTTCACTCCTAATTTACGCAATGTGCTGGATAACGAAAATATTTAAACACAAAAGACAACACAAAATGAAAGATTGCCTTTTCAAAAATCAAATATTTGACATTGTGATAAATTAAATATTTTTGACTTATGAAACCAGAATATCTTATAATAAAGTAACTTATTTGTGTTTTGATTACGTTTTACGATAAGCCAGGACATTGATAGTAGAAATCAGAACCAATGGTGGCCCTCTTATACACAATGAATGCTATTGCATACGCAACAAAAATGGTGCTCATCTAATTTACGCAATGTGCGTGCTAAAGGAATTATTTAAACACACAAGTGAGTGATGGTCGAGTTAATTGCTGCAAGAGCCAAATGTGGCTATGCTACGCCAAATAAGGCAAACCTATTATTTAGACGCTTTTGAAAAATGGGAGTGAGTGATAATGAAGTTTATTGACGCAAGAGCCAGAAGTGGCCATACTGCGCCAAACAAGATAAATCTGTGATCTAGACGTTAAAACTATGAAAATAGATTAGTCGACAAAAAGTGTCAAGTGAGAAGGTAAACTTAATTGGCGCAAGAGCCAGATATGGCTATGTTGCGCCAAAAATGATTTTAACTATGGTCTAGATGTGAAAAAATGGAAGAAAAGACACAAGTTGAAAAATGGGAATATGAGTAAGTGATAGCATTTTAAGATCGCAAGAGCTAGATGCGGCCATGCTGTGCCCAACATGTGATCTAGATGTTTGAAAAAAGGCGAGTGAGTGATAGTACTTCAATGACCCAAGAGCTGGACGGGGTTATGCTGCGCCAATCCAGGTAGAGCTGTGATTAGACATTTGAAAAAAATTAGGGGGAAAAAAGATACAAGAAGGAGAATCAAAAATAGAGAACGATCGCTAAGGTATCCTCGGGGGCGCGTCACTCGTGTATACCAAAGACAGTAAAACCCATGGAAAAGGGTACCTCGGGTTCACATGATGTCTGTACCTACCTAAAGAAGTTAAACACACAAAGAAAGTACTAAACAAAATGAAAATACTCATTTAACCAAGGAACGACCTTGAAGGTCTAAAAAGAGCAAAGAAATTAGCGCTACGTAAAATAGAATGCATGGTAATGCAGCATATAAATTTGATTTTTACAGCATTCCGATCATTTTGCATCCCAATTAAAATGAATTCACGCGATCATGGACGCGTTAAAATTTTGTATAATTCTTAAATGTAAATTCACATTGAGTATCGTTCAGTGTAGCTAGATATATAACAAGTTTGGGTTGGGTTTTGGTTTTATTAACGTCGCACTAGAAGCAACACGAGGACTATTGGCGACGGACCTCATAATTTTGAACCACGGTCAAGTGACGAGGACGATACCTGAGCTGGCACCCCCCTCTCCTAACATCCACACCACGCCAACGGGAGGACTTTGGGCTCCTAACAGATTTAACGTGCATCAGCTACGGCTACACGACTGGTCTTTGGCGGCCAAGGATCAAACCCGCGACCGAACGAAAACCGCTAGTCACGAATCCGAGGCCATGACCACTAGGCTACCGCGGCCATCTTCCACACCACACTAACGACAGATTTTACGTGCATCAGCCTCGGCTACACGGTGGGTCTTTAGTGGCCAAGGCTCGAGCCCGCGACTCAACGAAAACTTCCAGCCACGAGTCTGAAACCATGACCACTAGGCTACCACGGCCACTTAGATATATAACAAATTAATTGTTGCTAATTATTCATAATTAAAATTGACGTTTTGAAATAATTTTGAGTTGTCTTTTTTTCTTAAGGTTAAATACAACTCAGCGAATGTTTAACAATCTTGTAATAAATTAAAGGAATTGATATGATTTTCTTAACTTCCTTAAAGCATTAAAGCTTTCTTGTTAATATTTTAAACTTTTACGATTTTAGCATAATAAGTAAATAAATTGATACTCGTAAGTAAGAATTAGAAATTCAATCGAAAGTGGCATGCCTCGTTTGGATAATAAAATAAATCCCATAACTGTGCAATGAATTCCTCAATCAAAAATAAAATAAACTAATTTCATGAATATTAAGTAAAGATACTATAAAACTAATTTCGAGTAAGTGTAAGGCAACAAAACGAAATACTTGCTTTTAGAAACCTAATATGCACAATCACTTTTGTAAATGAATAATATGGGATGAGGGCAAAGCTGGTTGTTAAAACAGTATGGTGAAAATAAATAAAAACGTATTCAGATTCAAATAAAATGAAAATTTAATTTCAAAATTTATTTCGAAATACCTCAAAACTCTTCTTTTTATGCTGAATACTGCAACATGTTTCATACAATTTATACAAGAAAAAACGAAGAAAATATTTGATGTTATTTACTATTATTGCTTATTTCAGTATTCTATAAATAAAAAAGAAATCAAAGTAATTTCCCGGAATTTCCTTTCAATATATAGTCAATATTACAAAGAAAATATCATTACCTGTGTTCATTTTTTGTATTATTACATATCAATACAAACACGACATATATTAAATTAGAAATGTAAAAAAAAAAAAATTCCCATTTTCCCATTGATATTTAGTTTTTCTGCCTTTAAATACATTTGAATTGATTTCTAATTGCATTTCATCATAGAAAATGTTCCATCTATATATAATACAGAAATTTTATAGTAGTTAATTAAGATTCATGCTGATAAAATTCCATATCGGAAGAAAAGCAGTCAGTTTCTAACTTAAAAAAAAAAAAAAAAAAAAAAAAAAAAAAAAATTTTTTGTTTTAATTTAAAAATTAAAATTGGATTTTTTTTTTTAAAAAAATGTTTATGGAAAAAAAAAAAAGGGGGTTTATTTTGGGTTT
>BMAW01071329.1:420175-450597 GCA_019974015.1 Nephila pilipes | reverse complement strand
TTACAAACATTTTTCATAAGATAAGATGTCATGTGTATGCATTATATATATAGTATATTGTATAATCTAACATGCTCTTATCTTATAAAATGTTAATAATTCCGAGAAATATTTGTGAAGGATATATGGATATATGCCATTATATATAATATATTCCCACATAATCTTCACTAAACAACCGATTTTTCGTTCAGTAGCGAGTTTCGATCCGTACTACAAGACCGCCTTCTAGCCAGGCTGATGCACCATAACTATCAGGAAAGGTACTCAGTTGGCGTGGTGGATGTTAGGAGAAGGGGTGCCGGGTCGGTCGTCCTCACTGTCCTTGTGCGTTCAAAAGTTACAGGTCAATCGCTAATAAGCCCACTCTGTTGCTTCTAGTGCGCGCTTAATAAAACAAAACTCAGTAAATATTTCTATTACTTGACAATAGGATGAATCTAACAAATTGATCATCTGAATAGAATTTGATACTTTTTAAGCTTATGTAATTAGCACTTTTGTAGAGCTCAGTTTACTAGTATTGTTATTTATATTATGTTTACTGTTTTATCGAATAGCCATCGCTGATCAACGTCTTTTCCTTTTATTTTATTGCCTCTCTCATTTCGAATGCGTGGTTTTAATATTTATTTTTTATCCCGTGTCCATTCCTAATCAGATCTCTGTGAGCCTCAAATTCAGATCTGATCCTGATTTCACTTGTCTATCGTTCCCTCATTTCTTTTCAAGTCTTCTATGAACTTGAAAAAAAGACCATCCAAAGCTCTGGACAGTAGGCTGGATCCAGAGAGGGAGACCAGGGGTCATACCTTCCCCCCTATATATATAGTCTCTAAAGACAAGATGATGTAGCCTGTCAAATGAAATCCCAACCAAATTCTCCCAATATTTAAAAGTACTTGCTTTTTTGTTTGTTTTACTTCAAAGTTCTGTTGTGTCGGTGCAGGGACGCAGGCTGCTTTGTATTTCATCTGACAGTTTTAAGTTTCATTTAGTTGATTCTTGCGTTTAATTTATTTTTAGGTTATATGGACGCGTAATCATGATTAATAAATGAAATAAACACAGTTAATGTCTTTTGAACTTATTAAGATAAAACAGTAGTGCCCCTCCAGATTTTCTGGATCGCCACTGTTCTTATTGTAGCGCCGAAAAGCTGACTTCCTTTGACCGATGTGCTTTGGGTAGCATGAGATGTTGTTATCACGTTGTTTCAAGAGTTTGTTGTTTAGTGGTGACTCTCTTTCTGTCATAATAGCCCTCGATGTTGCTTCTAAGTGCGAGTTAATAAAGACTAGTACGAATCTAACGGACTTTCTTATCTTTCATTAACATATGATAACTCAAAATCCACTTTACTAATTTGTTGAAAGAAGACAAACTTTATTTTAGTTTTTTTTTTTTTAAGTTAGAAACTGACTGCTTTTCTTCCGATAATAGATTTTATCAGCATGAATCTTAATTACTATAATTTTGTATTAGTATATAAGATGGATTTCTATGATGAAAATGCAGTTAGAAATCAATCAGATGTATTTAAATGGCAGAAAACTAAATATCAATGGGAAAATAGAATTTTTTACATTTCTAGATTTAATATATTCATGTTTGCTATTGATGTAAAATGCAAAAAATGGAACTGAGTAATGTATTTTCTTTGTAATATTGACTATATATTGAAGAGATTCGGAGAATTACTTTTGATTTCTTTTTTATTTAAGGAGATACTGAGAATAAGACAATAATGAATGCAAATAACATCAGATATTTTCTTCGTTTTTCTTGTATACAATTGCATGAGAACATGTTGCAGTATTCAGCATAAAAGAAGATTTTGAGATATTCGAAATAAATTTTGAGGTCAAATTTTCATTTTATTGGTCTAGATATTTTAATTTATTTTCTACCACCTCTGTTTCCCAACACCAATTTGCCCTCATCCATTGTATTCATTTAAAAGTGGATTAGTTCATATATGAGTTTCTAAAACAAGGTCTGTTTTTTGTTGCTTACCTCTCGAATGGTTTAGTATCTTTACTTAATTTATGATTAGTTTATTTTATGTGATTACAGTTGTCACAGTATTGTGCGATTCTGTTTATTATCAAACAGGGCATGCCCTTTCGAGTTAAGGGTTTCTAAGTCTTACTTCAGTATCAATTTCATTTCGGCTCATCTAAAATCGTAAAAGTTTAAAATAGTAAGAAGATGCCCGGTAAGCCTAAGGGAATCTATGGCGTTCAATGTATTACGTTTTTACATTCGTTCAGGTTAGATATAACCTTAGAAAAGACACCAATTAAAAATATTTTGATTCTCCAATATTGATATCCAGTGAACGTGCCTGCATAGTCAGCTCCGATGGCCGGAGCGTTGAGTAGCCAGTCATAAGACGTTAAGGAGCAATCCACGAAAATGTCATTTCCGTGAGATGGCCGGTGGTGTCCTAGAGGGTGCGCTCATGGTCCTCAGTCTCGTCATTACAGTGGTTCAATCTTGGGTTGTCCAGCTAACGACCAATAGCTACATTAACTTAGCAAGTCAGTTTGGTGGAGTAAGGACACGGTATCATTAGACATGTCTTGCTGCACGGTGTTCCATTTATCGACATTAAACAGCAACCCAACCCAAACTATTATTATATCTAGCTCGACTGAACGATACTCAGATGAATTTACATTTAAGAATTATACAAATTTTAACGCTCCTGATCCGGAATTCATTACAATTGAAGTCAAAATGAATCGAGATCTGATAAAAATCAGAATTTATGCTGCATTACCATGCATTCTATTTACGTACGTAATTTCCTTCTTTTAGTCTTCAAGGTCGTTCCTTGAGATTAAATGGTATTGTCATTTTGTTTATACTTTCTTGTGTGTTTACTCTTTTGAGACAATTTGACATCTGATTGAACAGGTCCTATTCAGGTTTTACTGTCTTTGTGTATCACGGTAGGCCACAAGGGATGCCTTGTGATCGTTCTCTTTTTGATTCTCCATTCTTGTATCTTTCCCCTCAATATTTTCAAATGTACTAATCAGCAATCTAGCCTATTGCGAGCATAACCCGATCCAGATCTTGGGTCGTGAAGTACATCCTCTCGCCTTTTTCAGCAGCTCTACAGATCATGCAGTGTTGTTTGGCAGTGGCCGCATCTAACTCTTGTGATCTTAATGTGCCATATCTACTCCTTATTTCCCATTTTCAACTTTGTCTTTTCCTTCCATTTTCATCTAGACTATAGTTAGATCATTTTTATTAGAAAAATAGCCATATCTGGCTCTTGCTCCAGTCAGGATTTCCTTCTCACTTGACACTTTTTGTCGTTAAATCTATTTTCATGTTTTAACGTCTAGATCACAGATTTATCTTGTTTGGCTGAAATAGCTATGTGCCCTTCTCATCTTGCTAAATAAACTATTATCACTCACTCCATTTTGTGATCACAAATATGTTTGCCTTATGGCGTAGGCATAACACATTTGGCTCTTGCAGCAATTAACTCGACTATCCTCATCTTGTGTGATAATTCTGGCACGCTTTGTCGTGGAATCAGGACACCATTTTTGCTTGTCGTGTCTAGATCAACGTTTGTATAAGGGAATTGCCACCATTGGTTCTGATTTCTACTATCAATGTCCCATGTATCGTAGAACGAATGCATCCAAGACACAGATAAGTATCTTTGTTAGGATATTCTGGTTTCATAAGTCAGATATTTAAGTTATCCACAAGTATCAATATTTGTTGATTTTGAAAAACCGTTTTCATTTTGTGTTGTATCTTTTTGTGTTTATTATATTTTCGTTATCCAGATATTTTGCTAGAATAATGTGAAGCCACTGTTTTGATGCATTGCATTATATGGGTAATCGTTCATACGCATTATATCTGTTCTGAAGTTACTGGTTTTCAGTATTTTTGTCTTGACTAATCATGAATATGTATCAGGTTCTGAATATTTTTTAGCTGGTTTATTCAAAATGGCTACTATCTTGGAAGCATAAAGCAAGATGTTTTGTCACGGTAGAAATGAGTGAGTTTAAAAAAGCAAGTCCTTTAGTTCAGCAGATTTTATCAAGTAGCCAAAAAGTGAATGTGTATAAAGATTATTATATTCTGCCGGAAGATATCAGAAGAATTTTTAAAAATGGATATACTGGTGCGGCTTGTTTAGAGTTTGGTGTTCTTTTATTACACTATGTTTTATGATGTCTAATTTTCATTTTTTTTTTTTAATTAAGTTCTATTCGGTGCATACGCAAGCCTAGAAATACTATACTAATATAATAAATTTTTGCTTCTTTTAGTTAAGGTGAACAGGCTCCCAGTTTTCCCCGAAGGAGTGTCCTGAGTTTTCAATAAAAGATCGCCTTGAATTATATATAATTATTATATGATATCATTGAGTCTCCAGAAAAACATATCTATCAAATTTGGATATCTGATTGTTTAATTATAAACTTTCTCTGTTTTGTATAGCTCATTAAAAAATTCTTATAGATCCATGATATGTTAATAAAATAATTGAAATATTGATAATTACAGAATTTTTTCCAAACATTTCACATGTGTTTTATAAGCATTTATACTCGCTGTGTTCATATGCTGCTTTCCAGTTTAATTTTTTCGAATTTTTACCCTCTTCCTATCTCGCAATCGAGTTAGTTTGTATGCGGCTATAACTCGATAACAATACCAAACTACAGTTTCCTCAGGTAGGATGAACTTGGAGGTTGCTTTAACAACGGGCCTAAGGTTGAAATTCTTGACTGTATATCTCAGTGTGCTTTTTTAGTTAAAATTTTAACACTTTAAAAAATTAAATGAATAGTAAAAAAACTTCATTTTAAATCAACTTTTATTAAAATGGACCTAAAAGGTAAAAAATATTTTTTAATGAATATCATCACATAATTATAAAAGTTTGAACCTTTGATACATCTTTTGATCAAGCCAATGGTAAGTACTCCAATTATAGATAATTACCTAATTATATAAGTTAAGCGCTTCGAACTTTATAATTGTATATATTGCATCAAAATATATTTTACATTTTTGATCCACCTTAAATATTTCTTATTGATATTTATTCCTTTTTCCTACTCTTTCTTTTGTTTTCTTGCAATTATTTGTTATTGGCCTTCCTGCCATGTAAAAATGCAGACATGGATCCTACAATCGGTACTACAGCTGTCAAAAAAAGAGCAATCAAAAAACAGGGCGTGTCAGATGTCCAGTGTCATTTTTCACACTCAGTTAATCGCTTAGAGAGTCGCCTCGAAAGCGAAGTCACTATATTAGACTTAGATCTCTGCAATTACACGCTGCTGTTTCTTCGCATTAAAGTGAGTCACCGAGACCTACAGAGAGCAAATGTCTATCCAGACGAGTGTTAGTATGACCCGTCTGTTAGGTTGACCAGCATCCTCCCCCCCTCAAGAAATAAGGATGATGGGAAGTAACCACTTTGAACATGAGAGCTCGCCGTTGGAGTCTAGCATCCATTATTATACAAAATATCGTTGCAGGCCTTCCTTGAGGTTGTTTATAGTTGGAATAAGATTTTTAGTGACATTATTTCTGAGGGTGTGGAGACTTCTTATTCTTAACCAACTGGAGATAGTTAGTCATCTGTCGAAATTTTTTTTTTAAGACTTAATTAAGTCCAGCAAGTCTGAAGAGGGATATTTTATAATAATTTTGCATTTGTGTAATGACGATGGCTAAATTTCGCTGTGGCTTCATTGACATGTTTCGAGTAATTGATTCTCGTATGGATATTGAAGACAATTAAAAAATCTCTGTGTTTTGTAAAACTGGAGTATTGATGGTAACTTTTTGCCATTGTTGAGGGCTTGATTCGTTTTATTCTACTCATAAAACATTTGTTTCTAGATTTAATCACTTGAGTTTACTTTGGGAGTTTTGAAATGTTATCAAAAAAATTTATAAAATAGTTTTGAGTTCTGTATAATGTTAATATCAATGAAACTATAATTAAAAAATTTAATGAGCTACTGTTTTAGAGTTGTTTATAAATTAAGCTCGTTACATTAGTTTTATTCAATGTTACATTTATTAAACGCCTTTCTAAATATTTCTTATATTTTATTCTTATTTATAGTGTAACATATATGACCATAAGAATAAGAAAAATCTTCTCTTCATCCCATCATCTGTATTATTTAGGTACATTTATGATTTGAGTTACGTCCTCTAGATGTATTTGTTTAATAACTTATCTTACTCATTTTAATTCTGAATAGAGATATTATCGATAACTAATTTGTTTCTACTATAATTTTCACTCATATTGAAAAGAATAACCTGAGCATTTCTTCTACAAATATATCACTCATAGTCTTTCTACTTTAATACATTCGATCTGCTTGATACTTTTTTGTGAAAGTTGGCATCGTTCTTGTAGCTTAAAAGCTATTGGTTATTTTTGAAGAATAATTTAAGAACGATTGAAGCGTTAAGCAAGATAAAATTGGAAATCTATTAACAGATTCGGTTTTCTGTTTCCTCATACGTCAGATCACTGGTTTATAATCAGCATTTTAGTATGGATAGTAACGGAGAAAATGTGTTGTACTCAATAAATGGCTCGCTTTATTTTGTTGTTACCATCAGCGATTAGAGATTTGTTTCTAAAAGATACCGATGTCTACCTCACCTCGGTGAAATGGATTCAAGTACTCAAAGATCTCATTAACCTTGCAACTTTTGCAGAAAAGTGCTGTTGGAAGTGTAGAATCTGGACAATAACCTCTGAGTGCACCACTGACCTTAATTTTGGCATTGCGTTTATTAGCTAGAGTTTAGAAAGTTTGAGTTATGATAAAATTAAATTCTTTGCCTCCCCAGATCATTAGGTATATAAATAAAATATGTTATTTATTTCTTTGATTAAGATTATTAATCGTAGCTTGCTCTTACATTATTCTAGAGATGTAAATAAGTGTACCATTGAGAGTTATTTCACACTTGCATATGATTGAATCACTCCATGGATATTGTTATTTTGAAGCTATAATCTTCCTATTAATATTTACAATACACTCTTTTTACTTTTTTAATTATTTTATGTACATATAAATCCTGTTTTATAATGCGTTAATTGACCGCATTTTCAACTCTAATCAAAGTTCATAACAAATTGAAATTTTCTGCATGATATGGAAAAATATTAAAACTCAGTGATATGCTTGAGTAAAGATGAAGTGGAACACATGAGATACATGATATTCCTCAAAGAGTAACATTTATTTCAAATCTTTATAATTTTTTGAAGGAAAAGAGCTCATACAGAAAATGCTCCTATTAAATTTGCATGATATTTTTTAATTACATTTAATCGTGATTTAAAAATTTCTTTTCGGTTGCGTTTAACTTGATATAATCTTTCAATTTATCAGTCAATAATTATATTTGTATAAAATTGAAATCGTCAAGAGTTGATATTTCTCTTCACATTATTAGATGGGGGGATTGTATAAAGCATCTCTACAAGATATCAGGAACAATTTCGAGTGAATCAAGAACATTGGATATCCTATAAATTCAAGCTCAAAGAGAACTTTTGGAACTCACGTCTCCTCTTGTTTGAATCATTTTCCTTGATAGTAGAGGTCTGTGACGAGGCTCCTTCTACTTCCTCCATTGTCTTACATAAAGGACTGAAGAAAGCTACCGTTAGATGTTCACCATTGCAAAAGGAAGTCGATGTAAACGTCTGACGGAGCAGCCTCTGTTTGACTCATATTCTATCTAATTGCAAAACATAGCCCATTTTAAAATATAAACTCGATTTTATTAATACGTTTTCTTTCTGGTTGATTCTTCGTAGTCATGTCTTTGAAGTCCGTAAAGGGTTGCTTCTACATTTTCACGATACCACGTCCAATGTGTGATATTTAGATCAGCCTCCCCAACGATAAAGGCATGCCCTAGTCTTTTTAGTTCTCGTTTTTTCTAGAGAAAACATGATCATCAAGTATTGCTACTGATTCGAGTGTATTCGATTGTTTAATGATGATTCATATTTCGATATCTGTGCTCATTCGGTAATCTTTCTATTCTCATTTTTATCTACATGTGTGATAATAATCAATTGGGTGTATCAAACATTATCTTAGATGCATCAATTCAAGACATATCATCTGGCAGAATTACATTTTGCAACATTAATCAAGTAATCAATATTAGTATTACGAAATATTTAGAGATAGGAGAGATTGGAATAATCTTTACTACAATGCATTAACATAGACATGGAAAATATGTTTTCATTTAAAGATTGTGGTTGTATTCCGCAATTTTTAGATGGGACCTAGATTTAGAGAAACTTTTTCCACAAAAATGTATAGACTTAATATAAAGTGTCATTGTATACATACATCGAAACATCTCATAAATACGAATATTTTCGGGTGGTACAAACTATTCCATTATCTATATATTTGTTGCCAGTGGACTTCACATTTGGTGGACAAAAGGCACTGAATCATCTGTGGACTCCACCGAGTGCAAGGATTTTGGCATAATTCATTGTTGTATTTCTAGGCAGACCCGTTTATTTGCTTTATTTTTTAAACCGTTTAATGTTACTTTTATATTTTTATGCACTGTATTATTGTATTACTAGTTCTCGTCTGTACTGTGTAATTATATGCTATATATTACTATGTTTTTAACTCTTTACTGATAGAATAGATTTCACATACACACGTGTTTACAACGTTCTTAGTTCTCCTGTATTTTGAAAAGTGTTCGTTCTGTTCAGCTTGATGGGATGAGCGCTTTCCCCTTCTAGGTGCAGTCTGAAAGAGAATACGACTCTTATAGTTAGTTTATGTAAATGGTCTATCGCTAATAAATTTATTAACTACGCATTCTATCTGGAATTATTCAATTATTAATGTAAAGGAAATATCGAAACATTGACAGCAGAAAAATGTATTCCTGATTCAAGGGCATTGTTTTCAAATAATTAAAATAGTTAAAATAAAAAAGCTTGTATTGAACTCTTAATATGGTTCTAAAATTGTAATTTTTTTACATATGAAAAAAATATTTCAATATGTTTTTATCTTCTGTCTTTAAAAGAGGAAGGTAGTGTAACTAAATTCGGATCTTTGAAATTATGATCTTAGATGTGTAGTCCAAGAGACCTATGATGAATTCAGGAGACTCATAGAGTAAGTGTAGTTAGAGAGCTCATTTTTGGGTATGTACAGTGGAGGGACTACATCTATCGCCGCCTGGGCGAAATGTCGCTTGCAATCATCACACCCTACAAAATAACAATGAATAATATAATTAACATTAGATTAATTCAAGTAATAGATTAAAGATTTGAAAACAAAATGGTTTAAGACTAAGAAAAAACGCATCTATCAGATAAACATATATGCTAATTGAGTCAAGTCTATTTTGATGTTTTAAAAGTAATTTTGATTTTTCTGATCAGTAAAAAAAGGTTAACACTTTTTGGAGACTTATCTTCGCTTGGCGGTATAACATCAGCACTTCTGGCGCCACGCTTAATATGTAATCATGAGCTCCCTGAATACATAACAGTCCGCACCTTATAGCTTCTTCCATACAGGTCACTTCGATCGATGCCGGACGCAGTAAGCTTCCTCCTCGAATCAATCCGCCACTAGAGATATGTCGTTGAGATGAGGTTATTTATCGAATCTTAAGAATTGGATTTCTTGGAATCTAGTTCGATAAAATGTTTGCATTTTTTAAAAAAAAAAAAAATAATGCGATTATGCGTCGTTCCACTGGAAAATATAATTAATCGTTTTTTAGTAATTTTCAGCTCTTTTAAAGCGGATGGTAATTGATAAGAACAAATTACCTTTCGTAGGTTCAGTTAGTTATATTTAAATTATTAGCTATTCAGTTTAAAATACTTAGAGTTTACTTCGCATATTATACCTGTGCATTGATAAGAGTAATATAAGACCTGTATAAATAAACCCTTCCTCTTACATAAAAGAATGAAGTCATAAAATTATCATCTTTTCGTATATTTGCAAGATGAACTGAGCCAGAAAAGCAGAATGTTATCGTTAATTCAAACTAATAAAATGAAGTAGTCTTTGAGAAGATAATTAAGTAAAAGAAAAGACACATCTTAAAAGATTTAAAACTTTCTTGAATATTATGCATGCTATTTTCCTGAATTATAACTATAATAGAAAGAAAAAGATAAATATTCTAAAACTTCCAGCACGCTATAGGAGTACAAACTAACATTCTGTTCAATAAAAAAAGTGCTATAATACATCATTTTTCCCTCGAAAGTTTGTTGTTAAAATCACGACACCATACTTATTTGTCTAAGCTTGTAACGACAGCTATTATCCTTCTCTGTCATCCTGGAAGTTAATCCACAAGATCTAATTTCATCTGAAGTTCAAGCACAGACCAATTAATTAAAATAGTCAGTTATATCTAAAAATATCTTATTTGCTACTCACCTCAATTAAGGAGGATGCTCTCCACAGTTACATCCTATTCGCAAAGTACTAACAACTTCTATTAAAGAATTCTCTTATATATTATATGCCAGAATAAGATGCAGTACTTCCTGAGATTGTTCTGACAGGTGAGGTATAATCTCACCTTGTCTGCTAAACAAGCTAGCATACATCTACGCACATCCACTAACATTCTTCTTATTACCATAACGTTAATTATTTGAAATCAATTCTATCAATGTTTACCACAGATTGATTATATCTATACATCACTCCCAAGAGTTTGCCTTAATTTGCATTACGTTCATTTGATTTAGACGAAGCTAAGAACTTAAATATAAAATCAGACAAAAATGCTCGGATGGTTGAAGAGATATAGATCACAAGACAAATGTTACAAATTGATTTCAATTTAAATGAGGACGATATGCTCTTTGCAGATTTAGAATCAAGATTGAATGCCCTTAGAATACTTATGTAAATTAAGTGAACCTCTCTCAAATTATCAAAAGAAATTGTCTTTTTTCCCTGTTAATTAGAAAATATTTTATCATACATCTGTTGACTATTTTCCCCTGTCAAGTATTTCAAATCGTCATGTTCGCTAGAAATAACATTTTTAAATCCAGATATTACATTTTAACATTACATCTCTACACTTTGTTTTACGTTTCTGTTACTGTAATGTTGTTGCTGAACTTTCATTTTTTTTAGAAAGTGGGAAACATGTTTTGCTTCTTCTGTAATTATTTTCATTAAAAGAATAATTTTGATGAATTTATGCTTGTAGATTTGATATTATTATTATTTTACGAAGATAATATGATGAATCAAGACTTGCTTTGAAAAATGTATTTTGTATGAAGTTGATAAAGTCGAACAGTATTTTGTATAAACTATCCTTTAAAATTATATGCCAAATTAGTATTCACTCTGCAAGGATTTTGATGTAAGAGCTTAAGAACGCTGGAAATTCGCGTACTCTTTAACCCAGCGAGCAGTTATTCATTCGAAAAAATAAAGAACGAACAGTTCATGCAACCGTTCGAGTGGATGCTTATCAATAACGGAGAAGATGGCACGATTTGAAAAAAAGGTAGAAAAATAGAAAGGGAGGTGTGTGACATTTTCCATCATTTGTCATCACGCGTGTTAGCCAAGTTCAACAAGTGTGACGTGGATTTACTTTTTTGTTTTGGTCAAGAACAAAGAAATTTCCATGATTCAGAGTTTTTAGATAATACAGGGAAAAAAAAATTCGGATTTTGAGGTATAAAACCTTTATTCACAGAATTCGAAACAGATGGAAAATGAGTATTGATTTAAAAAAAGCAGCTGTTCTTCACCAGATTAATTGTTCAATGTTGCAGATTTTATATTAAGTACCGTATGCGATGCAAGCTGTTGCTTGTGCATTTGTTTTGTTTTGTTTTTTCTTTTCGACTTTTTAAATTTACCTTACGAACTTTATTATATAACATAAATGTGATAATGATAGATTTTAATCATATACACATCCTACTCAATGAAGAGTGCTTTTATTTTAATTGTCTAGGTACTTTATAGAAATATGTAAAACCATAATGTAACTACACGAAAGCTTTAAATGTAGTATATACTTCCATTTGCATCATTCCTACGTCTTGCATTTATCGTCTCAGCGTGTTTACAGGTGTGAACTTGTGCTGTATCAATCGTAATTAATGTTAGAATTATGGAATTATTTGAATTTAAAATTTAAACTCCATCCATTTGAAATATGAAGCTTTTATCGTTGTTTCACTGATTACATTGTTAAATAGCTGTTCGTCTCTCCTTCCCCTGTTGTGATACTATTATTTGTTAGTAATTGAATGCAAATATAACTCCTCTATAATTATATTCCGTGTTTCATTTGATCATTGTACATTCTGTAGTAAAAGTCTTATGAAAACATATATAATGTAATGTTAATATGTCAAGCTGAAAACTAATATATTTACCATTAAACAGATAATGTTCTTACATCTGAAATCCCTTTTCTAATTATCGATCGATTACTTATAATAATCGATTTATTTATATTTTTATGAAATTTTATATGAAAATAAGATAAAGGGAATACATTTTTATTAAAAGCAATATATCAAGCTGAAAGAGTTTTTAAAAAATATTACTCAGTGATAAATAAAAATTTAGAATTGGAAAAAGTCCAGATATTGATAAAATCCTTTCAATTTATGTCGCTTCCATAAGTAACACAGAACTTTAGAAAACAGCGCTCATACGCCTATGCAAAATAAAATAAAAGATAAAAGGAAACGACGTCAGTATTTTATCTTTATCAAACAACATTATTTACTATCTAGAAAAGGGGGCTTTCACCTCATTAGTTCTTAACTACAAATAAATTCTTATCATTTTTTTGTAGTTCAGTTATAATAGACAGTCTGCATAAAAACGCGAGTTTGATTTTTATTAAAGAAATTCCTATGTCATAAAATGAACATATCGTAAATTCTTTCGCATCTTGCATAAATACAGTACTCTTTCGGTAATCAGCAGATATCAGACAAACACCACCAAATTACCAAAAATGCGGGTTATTGAAAATTAATTAACAATAATGCATTCAAACGGCAAGTTATGTAGTATCGCATTAAATTTAATACAGTGAGTGCACGGAAATAATTTGTCAGGAAATAAGAGCAATATAAACCACAAAAAAAAGATGTACTGTTTTTGTATAGATAACCTACATTTCTTTTGGAATAAGTATAAAGAGGCATAAAATAGTGTCTGTAAGGACTTGTCTGCCTGGGTAAAGCGTCGACAATGGCGGATTAATACTGCAGCAAGTGAGATTGCTGTAAAACTATTCTAATTAGACACAAATGATTTATCATGAATAAAATAATAGTACATTATTTATTACAAGATTGTTAAAGTAATGCAATTTTTTTTATAACTTAATTTTCTTAAAAAATTCAGTAGATAATAAGCCAAAATTTTTAAATGAGAGGCTCATTTTAAATCTTATTTTCTTTGCGTCTGTGATCCTAGATTTGAAATACTTTATTAAACTAAATATGTCTTCCTCTTCTGTTTTGCCTTTTATAGATTTGTTAACGCACATATTTGTTATTGTTATTATATTTATTTTGAGAGATTCGCTTTTGTTTGCATTATTTTATGATTTAATTTTGTTCTCTCAATTTTGAATCATCTAGAAAGTACACGTTCCCAAACTAATTCGAATAGATAAGAACTGGAGAGATCTGCAGCATTTTCTAGTTTCTTATATAAGGTTTCTGGCTAATAGAGTCAAACGAGAGAGATGACAGATTATGAGGAGCGGTGAAGTGGGATCGAGTGCAAGTTATCTGGATTCTTAGTTGCTGATGATGATAATCGTAAACCGAGCATATTTTTCTTACCTTTTTTTTCAGTAGATAATTAATCACTATGAAAATAAAACTAAACGTAAAATCAAAATTTAAATTCAATCTGTCAGTCTGTATAAACCGTCAGATTTAAGAAGTATTCAATATCCGATCTCTAGATAACTGAACATTCGTCCACTAGACTACCGACCTCGGCCAGTTTTGCGAAATCGAGATGTTTTACCACGTTGCTCTCCACCTCACTCACAGTTCCTTCCTAAACAGTGAAATGAGTAATCCGAAGAAGATAAGCTTAGCTGTAAAGTTAAGCTTTATCGAGATTTGCGATAATCATCATTTCGCAGTCGAATGTTCAGTGATAATGCGCAGAAGTTTGCGACTTTCCATCAAATTAGTAATTATTGAGGATATTTTGAATATCTAAAAGTCCACACGATTAAAAGAACAGCAAACAAATGCTATATTTATACTTTCTATCCACCCAAGAAATAACAGAGAATGACAAAAGACTGCAGACAAAGTACACATGCAGCCACTGTAATGTGATGCGATTGCTTATTTACGTCTTACAAAGAAGCAACACTAGGGCTACTGGCGACGGACCTCGTAATTTTGAACCTCGATCAAGTGACGGGGACAACACCTGAGCTGCCCCCCCCCCCTGCAACCTGCGACGACAACGGGAGAACTTGCGACCTCGACAAATTTAACGAGCATCAGTCCCGTACACGGCGAATCTTTAGAGGTGTGATGTGATTTCTGAGAAGCAACTCGGGGGTTATTCGTGAAGGACCATGTAATTTTGAACTTCGGTCAAATGACGAAGACGACGCCTGAGCTGGTACCTCCCTCTCCAAACTTCTACGACAGCGGGAGGACTGGCGGCCTTGACAGTTTTAACATGCATCAGCCCCTCGACACGCTGGATCTTTGGAGGCATCAGGACTCACAACTCGTCGAAAACGACCGGCCGGATGTCCACGTCCATGACCACTAGGCTACCGTGGTTTACCTGCAACTTCTGTAACAAGGCTAATTGTGAAAAGCACGCCTTTAACACCTGCAAAGAGTGCAAACGATAATCTTTAGCACTTGTCTATTTTTTAATTGAAATATTCCTACACTTTTCTTTAGTTACGTTTTGTTTGAAGTGAATAAATGAAAATTAAGGTACATACAGTGGCTCAAACAATTGAGGATACACCTTACTTTCACTTGATAAATCCAACTTTTAATGAAAATAACACATTAACTAGAATAGAAGACGTATTTTTACTTTTACACGTAATAAAAGGGTTAATTTACAGTAAAAATAACGAAAATCAAGAAAAAAATATCTAAAATTAAAAGTTTCACAAATATTTGAAGTAAACATAGGCAGATCTTTACCTCAAAAAATTAAGGATACACCAATGAAATTTTTTCGATATATTACATGCATAGACAGTATCAGTATTTTGTTGCATGTCCTTTGGCTTTTATAATGTCCTCCAAACGTCTTGGTACCGATTCGACCAATTTTTTAGTGGTATCTGGAGATATTTTATCCCATTCTTCTTGTAACACTTGCTTTAAATGGGCTTTGTTTCTAATCTGGTGTTTTTGGACCGCTGTTTCTAGTGTGGCCCACAAATTTTCTATGACAGTGATGTCAGGGGACTGTGGCGGAGTGTGCAATTGCTGTTTACAATGAAAAACACACCACAATTTGACATTACGTGCCGTGTGTTTGGGGTCGTTGTCGTGCTGAAATATAAAATTTCCATCTAAACCCAATTTTTGTGCACTTTCTTTAAGATTGTTGCGGAGTATGTCTATATAAAGCTTATGATCCATTATACCATCTATAAAAACTAAATTTCCTACCCCATTTGCAGTCATACAACCCCAAACCATGACGGAGCCACCACCATGTTTAACTGTAGGACGTAAATTTTTTGGATCCAAAGCGGTGTTCGGCTTTCTCCAAACGGTGTGACGACCATCGCTTCCAAAAATGTTGAATTTACTTTCATCACTACATATAACTTTCTTCCAAAAGTTTTCTGTCTTCAACTGATGAGTTTTTACAAACTCCAAACGCTTTTTCTGATTTTGTAAGCTTATGAAAGGTTTCTTTCTAGCTACTCGAGTGCTATATCCAGCATGTTTAATCACATTTCTCACAGTTTCAGCACTTACACTTCTGCAGATTATTCGAGAAGTTTCTGCAGCTAGTTTGACTGCACTCAGTTTAGGATTAATCTTGATATCTTTTAAAATTTTCCTTTTAGCTACATCACTCAGAATACTTTTCCTTCCTCTTCCACTCTTATTTTGAATTAATCCATCGCGTTTAAATTTCCCAATGATTTTCTGGACACATGAGTGACTTCTACCGACAATTTCAGCTATTTCACGATAAGATTTTCCCTTCTTAAATAACCTTAATATAAATTTTCTTACATCAATACTAGTCTCTTTCCGAGGAGCCATTTTCCATTTAAAATTACAGCTTTATATTCTCATAACCAACTTCAAAAGACAGAAATAACAGTTGAAAAAGTTTAGGATAAAATTTCCCAAACTTAGAATATTAGTAGCAAGCAAAAAGAAATCAAGTGGTAGTTAAACAAAAATTTCATTTGTGTATCCTCAATTTTTTGAGGTAAAAATCTGCTTATGTTTATTTGAAATGCCTCTAAAAAGTTTTATTTTAGAATTTAATCGTTGATTTTTCTTTATTTTTACTGTTAATTAAACCTTTTGTTATGTCTAAGAATAAAAATTCGTTTGCACTTCTGGTTAAGGTGTTATTTTGATTGAAAGTTGGATTTATCAAGTAAAAGTAAGGTGTATCCTCAATTGTTTGTGCCACTGTACAATTATTTAATTCCTTACCCAAGAATTGAATATTAGTTATAGAGTAACAGCGATTCAAATTTAGTTACGAGATCTAGGGTTAAAATATTTTTGAATAACATATAAGCTCTTTGAAAACATTCTAAAGAGTATCATAATTAATTTTTGGTAGTTATTTTCATTTCTCGAAATGGTTCATATTTTTTGGTTTGACGCATAAAATCTTAACACTTAACACAGTTTCATAAATTACTAGATTTACATTACGTAATTTTTGTAATCTGCATGCTCAAGAAAGCGAGAGGGAGAGCCCCCACTTACTTCGATAACACAAAAATTGATTTAACTTAAGGTATCCACCTATCTTCGATGAGGATTTTTTTTTTTTTAAATAATTGAAAAAATAACTTTTTGTATGCATTATACTATAAGATATGGCTAAAAACTTAAAATACAATGTAAATTAATTATTAATTTGCATAAATCAATAATTGTTTTAATATTTCAGCTCAAAAGATATATAAAAATAGCAGTAAAATGGCACTTGTGCAAAACATCAAAACTGAAATTTAAATAGAGATATTTCAATTCTGTAAATTTTATTATGAGCAACAGAATCTAATTTAAGATTTGTGCCTCTATCATAATTATAACCCTGAAAATTAAATAATTATTGGAAGTCGTACTTAAACATACAGAAAAAACGTACAAATTTGTGATAAGTTATGACTTTTATCATCAATAAAATGCAAAGTAATCGCATTATAACAATAAGAGAGGTTCAAATCCTAAATTCACTTTCATAGAGTATTCCATAAAAGTTTCATAATATTATATGCATAACTGTTTTCAATACGATGTTTTGCGTTGAAGCACTATAAGAAAATCTTGATTTTGAGAAAAAGCTGAAAATACATTTCAACCCAGAAACTTACCAAATTAAATAAACATTTAACATTAAAAGACCCCTTGATTTGTTAAGTTCACTATCTGTATTACTTAAATAAGTTATCTTTTTCTTTCTGGTGGCCTTTAAAACTTTCCTACGCTTACATTTAACAAGTGTTGTATAACGCTTCAATTCCCTGATTCGATTGTAATCCAACTTTTTGTATCTCTTTACAGTGAAGTAGCCCAGATTTTCAATGTTCAGCTTATTTAAGACTTTTAAGCAGCCTTGATGTCCTTCGTTAAATTGTATTATTGCATAATATGCACCCAATTTCACAGTTTTCAAACAAACAAAAACTTCCTTTAGTACTTTTTATCATATTACACCATTAAAATATTCATTTGCATTTTGGGGCTTAAGAAATTCCTCTTGCATGTTGGAATATATTTTGATGGCGATATTACGTAAAATATCAATGAAAAGCAAACATTAAAGTTTCATTTCCGGTAGCAGAAAATTCTAAAATTCTAGCAGTTCTAAAATTTGACACAGACTATTATTAAAATGCTTATAACTCAAGTTCTATGAGTTATAAGATAGAAACAAAATTGAAACTGTTCTAGAAAGCTAAGAAATCCGGCTTTAATTAATAGACCGTAAATAAAAAAAAAAATCGACTTTTCGACCGAAAATCACGTTTTAAAGGTAGGCGGACACCTTAAGTTCACCTGCAAGTCCCATAGTACTCATTAAAAACCTATCGCTGAGGGAGATTTGTAAATCTGACCCTGAACAAAAGTCATTATTCTCGGTTCAAATAAAAAAGTCCTTTTATTTAATGTCACAAAGAACCTCCTCATTTAACCGCAGTAAATAAAATTTCACGCATGCTTTTAGTTTGCAAGACATTAGTATCTAAAAACAGTACGAATAAAATGCAAAATGCTTACAAATTCAATCACCGACTACAATAGTTTCATTATCAAAGTAAAGGAAAAGCATTTTGTGGAGCTTTGGGCTCACGCAACTCTATCTCTCCGGGTGATCGCGGTAATGAGCTCATCAGCTCCATGAGATTCAGTGACCCGCTGATCTTCTGGATCCTTTTGTGTAATCCGCAGCTGAATTTCAAGGTAGAGTGCTTAGTAACGAATAATACACAAGCTTCCTGTTTTCAGAAAGTCACTGCAGGAGAGAGATTTTTTTTTTACAATGTTTAGGAGAGTCAAATGTCAAAACAACATTGTAACTTATGAGGAATAACGTGAATGAGATTCTCGTGCTTCGTGGTGTCGAAAAGGTTTGAAACGAGAGTCAATACCAAACGCACCGAGAGAGCAGGAAATTAGATTCCTCGAATTTCAGATGAAAACAAAAATAAATTTAAAATATATAAATAAAAAAAGACAATTTTAAGTAAAGCTTTTATTTAAAGATGGACTAAAATGTATAAAATATTTTTTTAATATAAAACAAATAATTTATTAAAGCTTAGCTATGTACCTTAGGTACTTACTTATGTAGGAGATCAAAAGAAGTATTAACGCCTCAAACTCCTATAAATTATATTAGCCACCCAAGGGGCTATTGGTTTAATTAACCCAAAAAAATCGTACCTGACCACTTTTCAAAAATTCATCTTGTTTTTGCGTAAATTTTTGATGTCTATTTTCCTCAGTTATGAACTTAATTTTCAAAAATACGTCATAATAAATTTCTCCAGAATTTTTTATTGGTTTGAGATAAAATATATGTAATATATGTCTGATACCTGCTTTCACCACTAATGAACTCAATTTTAAAAAATATGTAATAAATTTTATTGGATTGAGAAGTGAAACAAATATAAAAATTAAGTATTTCATTTACTTATCGATTTATGTATTACTTTAAATCACATGTAAACTGGAGTCAAAAAATATGATTGAAAATAAATAACATTATTCTGAATTTTAAGACAGCTGTGAGGCAGCCATTTGTTTTAGCCACCAAGGGGCTAATATTGTTTTAGGTGGATCACTTTTGGCGTACCAGATTATTTTTCAATTTTTTATCGTTTGCTTCAATTTTTATTACATTTAGCTTAAATATACACAATTTAATAATTTATCGCTTGCTTTAATTTTAATTACATGTAGCTGATATAATCAATTTAATAATTTATCGATTGCGTTAATTTTAATTACATTTAGCCTAAATGTATTAAATTTAACAATTTTATCGTTTGCTTTAGTTTCAATTGCATATGGCTGATATATCATTCAATTTAATAATTCATCGTTTCCTTTAATTTTAATATTGGGAAAGTGTACTATTGTCCATTTCTCGATATTTCATCGTTTACTTTAATTCTTATATTTGATTGAGTAATTTGATAATAATTATAAACAAAGCGCCTCTTGGATAGTTAAATATGTTTTTTGCAAAACTTTGCATAGAACTTTTTAAATTTTATATTATTTTATATTTGAAAAAATTACTTTTATACCTTTTAGTCCAACTTTAAATAAAAACTTATTTAATTTTTTTTTCTCACTTATATTAAATTCTTCTTAGTCTGGAAATTTAAAACTAAGAATAGAAAATCCATGAACTATTTGTGTGTGCAAAATTTCAGCTCATTTAGACAACGGCTCACTCAATTTCTACTCACATGTAATGCACATGCTGTCTACGTCACATGCACACACACACGCGCTCCAGTAAGGGTAAGCTTTAATTATCACTCAGAAATAATTGATATATCTGCAAAAAATGTTTTCTGCATATTAATTGATCTTATGTGCATAATATTGTAAATTACAGCTATTAATACTGATTCATTTGGTTACAGGAAGCCATATATTGATATAACAGTACCTGTATAATACTTTAATTATTATCCTGGGATATCGTGAACTTTTAATTTGCACAAAAAATTAACGAGATAGAAACTTAATTTCTTATGGATTTTTCTTAAGAGTTCTCTACATAATCACCATCCAGAATTATGGATTTCTCTCAGCATTTTATTGACCTTTCAAAGGCCGTCAATATACAATAGAATACAGTAGATTTATTGAACTCTATCTTCTTCACACTGAGGGTGATATCAGAAAGCAATAGATTGAAATCAACATTAATAATTTAATTTACAACATTATGTACATAAGGATTAATTAATATACAGAATAAATTTGATCTACTTATTTCGGTTATATTTTTAACGATGCGTTTTCTTTAAGTAAAAAATTGAAATCGCATTGCTTTTTCAATACGACCCGAAAAGTAATTGTTATAGCTTTGTTCGAAGTTTTATAACATTTTTTTTTTACATGATCCTTCTTCACCGCAGAAAAACAGGTTTGAGTGTATAAGGAATTTTAGAAAACGACTCGAGTAGAAAGTCGTTTGTATGATACACACATCAAAATTTGCAGAATGTTACGGAGTGTTGCAGTTCTGTTTATAGAGTGTGCATATGTTATAAACAGAAAAACAAGTATCTCAAAAATTTGATTTTATAATTTACTCAGTAAGATACACATCTTTATCTAGATATAAAAATAAATAAATAAAAACAAAATTTAATAAATCTGTTAAATGGCCATAGAATAAACAAATTCCAAGAAGCAAAAAGAAAGTTGCAAAGGAACTTTTGTTAGCTATATCTAATATGTTTATATCATTCTATGAAAATAGAAGCTTGATAAAATTAGAGGAGATCCAGCCAGAAGATAAAAACAGGTTTTATTATTTATTTTGCAAAAATAATCGCTAAAAATTGATATTATTCATTTAGACAAATAATAGCTTAAAAATGACGTAATGAATTTTCCATCACTGCCCTGACGTTAACTGTAGATAGCTTTAAATTGTTTTTTTTTATTGTATGATACTTAGTTATACAACATAAATATTTATTTTTTGTTACAGCTAGTTTAAACCCCTCTGCCAAAGAGAAGTAAAAAAAAACTAACACAAAATTACTAGTTCATTTTAAAACAAGTCGTGTTTATCTTTATCTTCATGTTAGAATAATTTTACGAGAATATTAAACTTCAGTTAATAACGAGAATTTTAGACTAACAAACGTAAATTATTCAATAGAGCGTGACAAAGACATTCGATTACAAACACTTCGAATAAAATACAAGATGCAATCATCTTATTTTTAACAAAAACAAAATAAGTTAGGATAGGCTCTTTTTACAAACAGCTATTATATTATCGCTTTATTTCATAACCTAAAACATCATGATTTCTATTTCTTTGGACTCAATATCGAATTTTAAAAAATATCCTTGAACGAATGTATTTATATTCTCCGCAGAAATATATGCAGGTTAAGCAAACAACTCTGATCTATTAACAAGTACATTTGCTTAGCACATCTTTCAAAAGAAAAACAGATAGCATTAAATCAAGAAATGTTTATTTATTTAAAAACAAAAATTGATATTGAAATACAGTAATTATGCAGCTAAAAGATAGAGAATAAACCTTTTTTTTAAAAAAAATACCACATCTCTCGAAGGTTAAAGCTGTTTGAAATTTTATGTGGCGAAATAAACTGTTTGGAATTTTATGTAGTGATATAAATTGTTTGGATTCTTATGTAGTGGAATATATTCTGATGTAATAAAACAAACATACAGAGTAAAATGAATTATTTCTCTCCCATTCAGGGACAAAAATTGTACATTCGTTTTAAAATGTATGCATATTAGCTCCTTTATAACCGTAAGATATTTCTTTTCTGTTAAAAGAAATTCTCGAAAACATTCAAGCTGGTTTTGTAACTTTCATTTTTAGTGTAAGTTAATTTCAAGGGAGGTATATCTGTGATGTTACAGATATTTCTTATGAACTCCAAAATGTAGATATTCGAAGAATATTAAGAAAACAAGAGGATGTGTATCATACAAAGCGGATCAATTGCTATGGTATTTTTATCCAATTAAAGCATTGCATATCAAAGTTTTTTTTTTAATAACCAAGATTTCAATTCACGTTCCCTTTTTAGTTATTCCGTTCTTTTAAAATGGTAATAAGGACGATAAATTTAAATTTAAAGATTTGTGCCACGCACGCATACACAGTAGACATTTCAGAAACAAGTAATTTGAATTTCATGAAATGTTTTCAGTTGATTTAAAACCAAGTAATCGTGCTTTTCAGGTCAAGTAATTCCTCCAAACTGTGCAACGTAAAATGATGCTTTATACTCGTATGAAGTAGTTAGTAAAACTACAAGGTATGTGGGAAACATTTTTAATCACAATTCGTCTAATCTTTTAAGCAATTTAATTATTTCCGTCTATTCCATTAATTTTATTTTATATTCCATTAATGAAATACAATTCGTATTTGAATTTAATCAGTAACTCACAACATGACCAATCCTTGATCACTCGTGCAGAAAAAGCAGCGACTTCATTTTTTTTTCAGACGAGAGATCTGAAAAATAACTTGTCAACACGCACAATATTGATTTGTTCAGAATGTATAATTCGGCTATAGAAATGAGACTGCACAGTTAAACAAACCAATTTTTATGCGATTTTTTAAGTGCGATCTTTTTATGCGGTATATCAAAATGCATAACGTGAATAAAATGTAATAAAATAGCAATTTAAAAAGAAAGCAATAGATAGCCTGCCATATAATACATTATTACATAACAAAAAATATATTCATATTGCATCACTAATTTTATTACGTTATAGCTTGGCTTCTATCGCGTTCTTCCGTTCAACACTTCGGAGACTTTAAATGAATTTTTCTTGCAATCGATACTAATTCTAATAGAGACTCAAAATTCCAGTGATTTTGATTATTTGTTAACATCGCACTGGAAAGCAACGCGAGGGCTATTGGCGAAGGACCTCGTAATTTTGAATCTGGGTCTAGCGACGAGGACGACACATGAGCTGGCACCTTCCTCTCGAAACTTGCACACCAAGCCAAGGGAGGACTTGGGACCTCAACAGATTTAATGTGCATCAGCCCCGCTATATGGTGGGCATTTAGTGGCATCAGGGCTCGAGCCAACGACTCAACGAAAACCGCCGGCAGCGACTATGACCACTAGGTTACCACAGCCGCTTCAAAATTCCAGAATGAGCTTAAATTTTGAATATCTGGTTGCCACGACATATACAATCAGCTAACCAAACAACTGTTGTTGCAAAAACTATGTGATCACCGACTACATTATATCACCAAAAATGTCAACCCTGAACGAGTGCGAGAGAGCATCTTCAAGTGAAGAAAGTGATTTAGAAAAAACAAGAAAGATCGGTGTGCTCGACTACATAGAATAATTTTTATATGTACATTTTAAAATGTTCGTATATGTAAAATTTAATGTATCAACAAACAAAGCATTTGAAAATTTTCCTGTTTGTAAATTAACTTTGGCCTTGTTTAGAAAACCAATTCCTAGCTACATTGTGAGGTTTTGAGTTATACTTTCTTTATGGAAATTTTTTATGTGGTCCCCTATTTACTGCATAAAAAAAAATTTTTTTTTTTCAGTGTTGTAAAATAATATATTTTACAACTTTTCATGAAGTTTCAGGTGAAAAAATTATGCACTTTCTTTTATACGGTTCCTATCCCCGCACAAAAACAGGTTTGAAGGTAATTGAATTTCAAATTTCCTTTTTTGCCGAAAAACTCGATTTATACCAGAGCGTTTTTCGTCTTCTGTAATACCCACTGTTTCGCTTCCCTGCTGGTTAAATTCTATGCTGGGTCGTTATGACAGCTGCCCTACTCTTATGATAAAAAATCCAAGAACCCGTAGTGTCCACCGCCTATAGAGATGGAAAGTCCCCCATCAAGGGAAGTTTTGACACGGCACTGGTGCCGACACTTTTTACGCCGTTGGTTTTCTCCCCGGGGACGGAAATCAAATACGAACTTGATATCCGGTGCCCCAAAAGGGACGAGTGCAGAGATGTGGTGGTGGTGGTGGTGGGGGGGGGAATGAAGGAAACTTTTGTTACTACAGTTGTAATTTAGGTTCGGATTTTGACGTTAAGTTATTATTTAATTGATACATCATGCATAAATGCAGGTTTTTTCAAAAATGATTCATCCCATTTCAAAATTCCATATTTTAAAAAATAAACGACAAAGAATGTTAAGTAATACGTGAATACAAGGAAAAAATGCGGATTAGTTTAGTTTAGTTTTTATTAACGTCGCACTAGAAGCAACACGAGGGCTATTGGCGACGGATCTCTTAATTTTGAATCTCGGTGAAGTGACGAGGACGACACCTGAGCTGGCACCCCCTCTCCTAACATTCACACCACACCAACGGGAGGACTTTGGGTCCCGACAGATTTAACGTCCATCAGCCCCGGCTACACGGCGGGTCCTTAGCGGCCAAGGATCAAATCCGCGACTGAAGAAAAATTGTGGAAGTCTTATAATGTGAAAAATAGATGGCCGTCGCATATATGTTCCTCATGAAGTTATTTCACGAAATCTGTTTTAGAAGCTTTCACGGAGCTGCCTCACAGTTGAATCGATCGCAGTGGACCAGATGACTCGATGCTACACAACTGGCTATCTAAGACACCTGACATGGTCCCATACGATTTTTTCCTTTGGAGGTTTGTAAAAGATAAAGTGAATGCGCTATCATTACTCAGAAATTTATTTTAACTTAAATAACTGGTTTAGGGTGCTGTACAATCAATAACCACTGATATTTTACAACGTATCTGTCAGGAATTTACATATCGAACAGACATTATACTTGTAACTAGGAAGTTTCTTATATATCGAGAGAAGACTTCTAAAAAAAAACTTCCAAATTTTCCTTTTGCATTCATGTATTACTTATCATTTTTAGTCGTTTATTAAGAAAATATGTAATTTTGAAATCGGGGGAATTCTTTTGAGTAACCCAGTATTGTGCAAACGAGATATGTAACCCGGTGGAAAACATGAAACTCTGTATTGAAATTAAAAACTGGCGATAAACTCTGGGTAAAATTCGAGCAGCGCTGTATCACAGTCTGGTGGTTACAATACTCGAAAGATTTTTTCTTGCATTATAAATACTTAAAGTACGAAAATATAAGACACGATCCTCAAATGACAGATCTGCATATTATAATAAATTATGTAACGATATTTTATAATTCTAGATAGTCTTGGAAAATTTCAAAGACAAATTTTGGTAACATTTCATTACATTTTAAACATTTTTTAAAAAATACTTTATTTTTGTTGTTTTAAAAATTTGTGTCGTATTTCCTTCGTCAATTAATTCTACAGCCATCTTAAAGTCTGATTAAATAGTCAATAAGTTCAAAACTCCGATTGAAGATACGTAAGAGAAGGACGAAACCCTTTCTCAACTTACCAAATCCCTTGTTCTGATTCCAACAATTCTCACTAAGAACAGCTTCATATCTTAGTAGTTAGAATAAGAATCACTTCAATCTAAAAAAAAATTACCATATTTCATTCTAATTTATTAATAACTATCAGTTTGTGTTATCTTTTATTTCCCTTCATTTTCCTTTCATTTCCATTTCAATTATATATCACTATCTCTAATTCAAATCTTTATACTTCTTATTTTCATCTAATCTACCTAATATTGGGAAGAAATTCTAATTTTTATGCAAGTTGAATGCAGAGAACTGAGAACATATTAATAAACATTAAGGCTACAGTAATTATATTTATAAAATAATTAACTTTTGTTATTCCTTTAGTCATTTAAAGCATTTTTAATTTATTTTCATGTTTTATAGGGCTCATGTAGCTTATTTAAGCTTTTCGCAAGCTTTACTACAAAAGCTCTGGTCATCACTAACCAAAAAAGAAAAACTTGAACAATCCATTCCGGTTTTTTTTTTCTTTTAAATTTGAGAAGAAATTAAGAACAGGTATGATTTAATAGTGTTACAAGTATGCTTTAATAGTTATAGTGAACAGTATTATACTTTTCTTTATTAGAAGCTTTTATTTAACATCCTATGTCAATATGTATATCTTTCCAATTTGAAATTTGCGCTCGAATTCTATTCTATTTCCTATCATTGGATGGAGCTGAAATTTTGCACACACTTATAATTCCGATGCCAATACTATATTATGGTATCCTCAAGCAATTACAGACTTGAGAGTGGGCTTGCACACTTAACTACGTCCAATTGAGCTGAAATTTTGCCCACACGTATCGCTCACGTAATTGTTTTTCAATCTTAAATTTTCAGACTAAAAAGAATTAAATAAATATAACTAAAAACCTTTTTTAAATCAATGTTTTATTCAAAGATGGACTAAACTTTTTAAAAATAATCTTTTTAAATGTAAAATAATACATAATATTTTAGTAAGTAACATTTTAAAGTAATATAATAATATTTCATAAAATCTTGAGGTGCTTAACTGAGATACTTAGGAAAATAATGATAAATTAAGTACAATAACTACTTATCAAAATAAATATTTATTAAACTTTTATAAATTATGTATTATTTTACATTCGAAAAAAATTATCTCCAAATCTTTGAGTCCATGTTTAAATAAATGATGGACTTAAAAATGTTTTTTTACTTATATTTTGACAATTCAATAAACACGCATCCGCTTGAACTTAATTATTAATTTAAAAATCGACCCTGTATACTATTAATAACTAATAGATGATAGTTAAAGAAAAATCCAAAATCATAGATTTCCTGTTAATACAGAAAAGCACCAGATTTTTTCTGAAATTTCTTGATGATGAAATTTCTTTCCTTGACCTTTTTTTCACCAACAAAATGACTTCTTTTAGATCAATACTATTCTTTTATTACGCAGTTGGTATGAGCTTTTCGAATAGCTCAGGAACAAATAGGGCTTTCAGTTGTTAAGAGAGAATACGGCAAACTGTGATGTGTTTAGTACCTAAAATTTTCCTTTCCCTCATAGAATCATATTTTCAAGTTGGAAAATACACCTCCCCTGTTTACAAGATGTTTTCAAATTTTTGATTTGTGAAATCATTTTTGAAAATACATTCATGTGCTTTTCAAGAGTGTTTTCGTAGTTTCATGCAAAATTATCAAACAAAACTATTTCCAATGAAAAAAAGATAGATTTTTGATTTTTTGAGATGCATATTAATGTTAAAAAATATTTTCATGATAAAATTAGAAAAACTTCTAGTTTTGGAAATCAATGCATTATTTTACTTTAAACTCGAAAAATAAAACGGAGCAATTTTATTTTTCCGAGTATTTCGATTTTTAAAGGAATTAAGATTTATTCGGATAAAAATGTATTATTTACTTGTTTGTTTTAAAAAGTATAGCGGCTACTCATATTAGGATTCTCTCTCTGTATATATATTTCAAATACATTAATAAATTTAATCCTCAAATGTCTGTCTGTAAGATTGCTATATTTCAATATCAGTATACAGGTTTATTCCAAATGATTCAACCGATTTCAAACTTCTACATTTTCAAAAATAAACGACACAGAATGAGAAGTAATACATGAACGCACAGGGAAAATTTAAAAGTTTTTTTTCTTCAAGTGTTTGGTATAACTTCCTCTAAGTTATACGTATAGTGTTAATTCGATATGTAAATTTCTGCCAAACACGGCGTAAAGTGTCAGTGGTAATTGGTGGTACAACAGCAGATATCCGTTGTTTAAGCTCGCATAAATTTGAGGGTAATGATAGAGATATCTACAGTTTTTAAATTTCACTTTATAATTTATAAATCCTCAAAGGAAGAAATTCTCATGAGGCCGTATCAGGTGATTCAAGTGTCCAGCTGTGTAACATCAAGTCATCTAGTCCACTACGACTGATCCAACTGTGAGATAGCTCTATGAAAGATTCTAAAAAAGTTGTCAAATTTCCATAGATGGCTAGTTCACGTGAAATAGTTTCACGAAGAACAAAAGAGGGCCATCAATTGTTCACGATATAAGACTCCCACAGTTTTCCTATATATTTATGCATTACTTATCATTTTGTGTCACTTATTTTTGAAGACAAGGAATTTTGAAATATGATGAATCATTTTGAATAACCATGTATATTTAACCGAATAGTAATATTTAATAAAATCTCATTAAGTTTGTATTTAGATTGATTTCAATTTTTATTTTAATATAAAAAATTATTTACTTTTCAAATCTTACTGATGACATCGTAGTTACAAATTTAATACTTTGTTTAAAAAATCGGAATGTATAATGTTTATGAAGTTAAAAATTAGTCTAAAGACTAAATTGCTAGTCTCTACAAAAATGAAACTGTTATTTAAAAATGAAAGTAGATAAAAATTTAACGGAATATAATTTTAGATATAAAACAAAACATATTTTATGGAAAAGGATGCTCAATATGGAATACCAAAAGTTCTTTTACTATACAAATAAAAAGGATTCTACGTTACAAAATTACTTATTAAAATCAAATGTCACAGAGGCAGTAAGACATTGTGATAAAAATGAAGTAAAAATCTCAAGGAAAAATACGATTTGCTTGATACGAGTTTTACAAAATTAAAGAACGCAAAAAGTTACTTACGGAATATAATAAAAATCAGCTTTTAACAGTTCAAACTTTTTTCAGTCGGATAACTCAATCTTTGTCGAAAAGGTAAATTTGAAATTTCTTGACTGTATTGCATAGTATAGTAAATAAAAAATGTATAGAAATATAAAAATTTGTAGCGAAATATCTTACCAAAATATCTCTCTCTAGCATGAAAAAGGATTCAGGAATCGGTAAGTTTGCATGAACATTAATAAATGGTAGACAAATTAATTTATCCGCTTAGATATATAGTAAAACGAAAATCAAAATAAAGTGCTTGATGTTTCAACACAATTTGAGATTAAAATAAATGTGAATCATCTAACGACGCATTAGCTAAAATTAAAATTATATATGAAATAATAGGATCATTATGGAGTTCGAAATCGAAAACAATCATTTGTAGCTAATTAATCTCTTTCAAAAGAAGTTACACAGTGTTTTTCACCAATTTCCTTAATTGAGAGTTACTAAATTTATCTATTAATTAAGAGTTTTCAATTTATCGACTCATTTATTTTAAAGGTCGAAAGTTTTGCAATTCCTCTTGAAGTCCCCCGCGTTGCTTTCAAGTGCGACGTTAATACGAGTAATAATCTCAGTTAATCAAACCCCGCAACTAATATGGCATGAAAAATTTCGGAATATTATCGATTTAAACATATTTATTCATTTTTAATACACTTAGTTCTTGTTTACAATAATGACTAAACCTAAAAATACTTCTTTCCATAAAAAGAAGCAAGACTTCAACATAAACTGAATGTTAAATATAAAACGTCTTATTTTGGGAGAATATCAGTTATAATAACTTTAATTTATATAGGTCATTGCATAAGACATGCAGTATGACGTCTTAATACGTAAACTAAAATATAAATACAATATTCTAAAAACAAAGCAGGGACTTGATTGAAGCACTGTTTATTGATTCCTAATTCCATTACTTATGCTAAGCGAAATGATAATCATATATGAAACTTGTTTTCGTTGAGACCTTTTGTATCTCATGTTTCTGAAAAGAATTGATACCTACTATTTTTATATTTCTCCTTTAATAGATTTTACCAATTAAACTTTATTCTACTATCTATAATAGGAAAAGATGTATTTTGCTCCTCTACTGCTAAAAGATGAGGAGGCGCAACAAATCTATTAAAGGTTTTTTAATGAGTAGTATTAAAAGTGCTTCGTATAAATAGGAAAATATTGGCATACAATCTCTATCTTTGAATTAAAAAACA
>BMAW01071329.1:379988-418405 GCA_019974015.1 Nephila pilipes | reverse complement strand
ATATACCATTTCCATACGATTCTCTAAGATTTAATTATTTCACATTTGGATAACAGCTTGTATAAACCTTAAGTGCTTCATTTAATCCGTTTGCTAATGGTACTGATTAGTAAGAGCACGGACTTTGACAATTAATTGACGATTAATTTTTGCAACGCGTAAGTGTGACGGGTTGTTTCATCATTAAAGTTTTGCAGTATAATACTCGTATTTACTGCAATAAATTGAAATTGGTTTGCCACTATATCATGTTTATATATATATATATATATATAGAGAGAGAGAGAGAGAGAGAGAGATAATAAACTCGATTTATACAAAATACGAATTTCAAAGTAAAGTATTATAGCTTTAGGCGCTTTTGTTACGAAAGATATAACACTTTAGTTCTAAAAAAGAACGCTAAATGTGAATTATTCAAAATTTTTCTTTGATGTAATTATAAAAAGAAACAAATGTATGAGGAAATTTATTCTATATAGCAGTTTCATTGTTCTAATCATTAGCACTTATATCTAAATTACTATCTACATATTTTATACAAAAATTAAATTCATATTTTTTTTAAAGTATCACTCATCTAAACGAATGTCTCAAATAATTTTGTAACGTCTTAAAACAGTCAGATTTCAAAAAACTCATGATAAATTTTCAATGTGCTTTACATCATTTCTGGTAAAATTGGATTTCTGTCTTTTTTAGATTGCATGTACAGAATCAGAATAACTTATTTTTTTGTTTAGCTGTAGACTTAAGATCATGATTTTTTTTTTTTAAAAAAAGAAAAAAAAAAACTTGTCAGCGAGCTGTAAGAACGGTAAAAAGAACTGTTTCCAGGAACGGAACTTAGCATATCTGTACATTTTTAAGGAGCAGAAAGTCACAATCTTAATAATTGGCTTGGAACGATGTTAAATTTGTGCAGATGAATTGTCAAAAAAGATAATATTCCGAAACCATGTTTAAATGATTGGATTGGTTTTGTTTTGTTATTGGCGACGGACCTCGTAATTTTGAGCCTCAGTCAAGTAACGAGGACGCCACCTGAGCTATTATCCCCCTCCTAGCTTCCACTCCATGCCAACCTCAATTATTGGAAAAAGCATCAAATAGAGTAATTGGCTGTAATTCTACAACTAGTCGGCTAGATCGAGAAAGATGCAACTTGCTGTGAAGATTTTTTTTTTTAATTTACCGCTTTATTTATTCAATGTGTTTTTGTGTGTTATAAACCATCTCCCAACATAAGAATACAATCATTGACATTTTTAATCTTTTGAAAAACAATTTTTCTTGTAAGTTGTTAACCCTTTGACTGCTCAATGTTTTCGCAAAATTGCTTCAAAAAGTTCGATTTTTTTTTATTACATATTTAACATCTACATATATTTGGGGCTATAAATGTGTAGCATAATTTAGTTTCAAAAGGTTTTTTTAAATATTGATTTAGATCATAAGAACAGACCCTCAGAAAAATCAATTTTAGATGTGGGATAGGCAATCATAGTGTTTAAAAGGCTAAAATAACATTGTAATATGATTCGGAAAATTTGTCACATTTATTTCATTTGCATTTCTTTTCAAGTAAAATAGTATAATTAAACGACAAATGTCAGCATGCTTCCAGTGATTCTTACGAAATCAACATAAATCTCGAATCAGACATCGGTCCGTAAATTCGTATGTTCTGCTACTACCTCAATGACAGTCGTCAAAAAAAAAAAAAAAAAAAAAATAGGACACCGTAAATAAGGTTCCCAATTTTCATCGCAGCTGGACAAAATTGGCATCGTTATTAATGTAGCTCGAACGGAACTAAACTATGATGCTAATGGACTAATAAATTAACTTAACTGAAATAGTTAACGAACTCCTAAAAAGGATATTTCCATTATGGAACCCTTTTTTCAGAAGTAGGCAAAAAAATATCTAAATAATATAAAATCCTAATTTCATCTGGATCTGATCAATAATTCCAGTTAAGTGTATTCGAAAAAAAATCGGTAGGGAGTGATATGGTGGATTACTTTTCCACAAAATGATTCTTAATATTTCCCCCATTTTTAACACGTGATAAGTAGATTAATTAGTTAATATTTAATCCAGGGAAAATAATTTTCATGTGAAGTTCATCTAAAAATAAAAGTAACTGCAGCAATGTAGTGTCAGAAGAGAATCTCATTTCTTTTAAAACAGGCTGATTATATAAACACTAAAATATTGAGTAATATATTACAACGTTTAGTACACTAAGCTGTACTTCCTTATATTGCATTTCGTTATACTGTCTGAGGAAGATACATTTTCGACTAGTAAAGCACAATTGAACTATTAAAAACCATCAAGATATAACGATGCAAGAAAAATAAATATAAGTAAAACAACATTTTTTTTAATCAAGCGTTTATTAAAAGATGGACTAAAATGTTTAAAAATATTTTATTTAAATGTAAAATAATACATAAATTATAAAAAGGCTTGAGGTGTTATAACTAAGATACTTAATTACCGTTAAATTTAATACATTAGCTGCTTACTCTTACAAATAAGATCAAAAGAAGTATTAACGCCTCAAGTTCTTATAATAAAAATATTATTTTACATTAAAAAAAATTATACCTTTTAGTTCACCTTTAAATAAAAGCTGGATCAATTTTTTTTCTTATATTTATTCTATTCTTTTTAGTCTGGAAAATTAAATACTAAAAAAACCATTACTTGAGCTATACGTGTGCGCAAAATTTCAACTCAATCGAACGTTGTTAAGTGCAAACCATCCCTCGCCCCGACTTCTCCTCTGCTCGAGCATACCATAGCATCGATTGTCATAGGAGTTATACGTGTCAGCTCTATCGGAAGATAAGAATCGGATTATAATTTTAAACAGGAAAGACATACTTATTAACTAAGCAATTTAAATAAAAGCTTGTAAAAAAACGATATCGATAATGAAAAAATTCTTTCTTAATAAATAAAATTATTAGTTAATCCATTAAAATGCTATTTTAGTTCCCTTTGAACCATTTTTATTGATACTAATTTTGTCCAGTAGAGATAAGAACTGCAAAAGTTACTAAGGGTAGTTTTTTTTTTTTTTTTTTTTGACGTCTGTACTCAGCTGATTCCAAAAATCGTATCTGAAAATAAATTAAAAACCATCAAAACCACAAATCAAAGCACATCAAAATTTTGGAAAATGCCTAACACTGAAAATTTTTGCTCGAATTGCTTAGATAACATTCATCACTTCACAAACCGCTTTGATATCAGTTTCATCATCTTATCAGGGCAACACATTTTATCTGAGTAAATAAAAATCTGTTGTTGTTTACATCACAAAAATTGCTTCTATCACTGGATGAATCTCCGTCAAAAATATCTAAAAGTTCATTACTAAGAGCAAAAACCCCATTAATATATTTTCACCAGAGGTCTACGATCAGTGAACAAATCCACGATTAAAAAAGTCAAAAACAAATCAGCTTTCATTTTTCTCTTAAATTATTTTTAAAATGATTTAACTGATAAAAATTTCTCATGGAATTTCATACCAGCAAGATTTCAGCGAAACAGGAAACCCAACTGATACGAAGCTTTTATGAAATGTGCTTTTAAATTAATTTTTATGTTGAAATGTTATGAAATGTGCTTGTGTTACTCAAAACAAAGGAAAATGTATTTAAATTATCTACTTCGACAAAAAATATTCTTAATGAGTATCTCTTACGTCATGTTTATCAATTAAGCAAATGACGTGTAAAAATTAAGATAATCGCAACACACAAAAACTCTAAATTAGAAGAGGTTTTTTTTTTGTGTGTAATTAAAAATTCTCACACAGAGAGAGAGGCATTATTACTAAGTAAAAATGTCAAAACTGTTATGTGTTTGAATGCTATGACGTCTATATTCAGGGAAATTTTCGAACTATTTGTCGTTATTGTTAATATAGATAACAGATTTTCCTGAGTAGATAAGATGTTTAACTTCACAAAGGATTAAAGTAATGGACTTTGGACAAATGTTTATCGTAATTTTGATCCACATTCAAGCGAAGTGAGGGAACCCCACTTCTGTATGTTTAATTTATCTTTTATCAACTATGTGACAGGGGTTACAATATGAAATTTTGTTGCATACCTAGCCATGTAGTCATTTTAGGCAATGAACAAGCGGACTAGGCTGCACAATCGGCAACGAATCTTCTGCAGCTAGTAGTCTTGCTTTCTGATATTAAACTATTAATTTTAAAGGTAATTTAAGGCTGTCTTCGGCTAATGTTAAAAAACAGGGCCCAAATTTCGAACTAAATTTCAAGTTGAAGGTTGGCTGGTTGGTTTTATTAACGTCGCACTAGATGACGGAGGCCCTCGTAATTTTGAGCCTCGGTCAAGTGACGAGGATGACACTTGTGCTGGTACCCTCCTCCTTACGTCCACACCAAGCCAACGAGAGGACTTTGAGCTTCGTCATATTTAACGTATAAAGTGCATCAGCCCCGGCTACACGACTGGTCTTTAGTTGCATCAAGGCTCGAACCCACGTCGACAAAAACCTCCGGCCGTGAGTCCACAACCATGACCACCAGGTTACCGCGGCCACTTCAAGTAGAAGAAATGTTCCAATATTATTATAAATTATTACGGATATACCGTATGTTATTATTTATAAGATAATGTTTTTAGTATTTTGAAATTTGTCAAAAAAAAAAAAAAAAAAAAAAAAAACGCTGTCTTTCACTTTTGTGCGAAATGAATGTTTAATTTTCTGTATTAAGGTATAAGAGACGAATAAGAGTAAAAGCTGAGAAGACAAAGAAGGCCAGAATATAAAGGAATATTAAGAAAAATAAAATATTAAGCTCCAGAATAAATAAATTTCAACGGATATCAAACTCATGTTTTATGTATAGTTCTAATAGAGGTATATAGGGCCTGTATAAAATCAAAGAAAAGTTAAATTAATTTTGAACAGAAAAAAATATTGATCAGTTAACAGTCAAATTTTTAAAAAAAAAACCTTGTTAGGTACTTCGTTCTCAAAAGGATTAACTAAAATAATTTGTTTAAAGATACAACGCATATATTAAATTACTTTTTAATACGATAAAAAAGGTTGTACGAAATGGTTTATTTTATTGCTCCTCAGTTACAAATTATGCATTATACAATCGGTGATAAAAAAAAAAAAAGTGATGTATAACAATAGACCCTATATATTCTGTATACGCATAAGTAAATTGAAATTCAAATTTTAATTAGTTTTGGATATTAGTAACAATAATAATAAATCGAACAGTAATACTGCAAGATAATAAGAGATCAGCTCTCACAAAATATCGTTCCATGAATTTTTTTTCTCGTCGAAATTAGCAGCTCTTTTATATATACTATAACTCTTACTCATTTTATATAACAAAATAATTTCATTTCACGCAGTTACCCAGAGAGCATAGGTGGCATAATTACTCATAAATGTCATAGTATGAATTCTGTTCAAGAAAAAAAAATATAAGCATTTTTTCCACGATTATAATATTAGCCACTTTTTGCGTTTTTCAACTGCTTTATTTACCTCAGCAGTTCTCTCAAAGACGTCTTTCTCGTTGTGCTTTTTCATCAATTATTTCCGGTAAAATACATTAAGAAATTTTGCTAGCTTTGGAATTGATGCTCTCCAAAATGCCTCGTTCTGTTGTTTACATTATGTTAAAATGTGTTTTTTACACCGTAAATAAAGATCACACCATTTTCGCTGTTTAATGAATAATTGATCTTGTATCTGATAAAAATCTGTGGCTCATAGGCAAAAATAAATAACCTTTTCATTCAAAATTTAAAAATTTTAACTCTTCTTTCATGCAGTAAAAAATTCTAATAGATTTAATTCATAACATTCAGAATGTAAAATGCTCTGTATTACTAAATGCATTAAGTGTATTATATAAACGATTTTTCCTATTTAATCTTTTTTTTTTCTCTTTCTTCTATCGCAAACACATTGAGCTTTTGAAACCCGGTTAAAACCTGGAGATGTTTACGAGATCTATTCTCATTAAGAATATTTTTAAAAGGCATTCCAGGGGGAGGGGGAAGAAAAACAAAAAGATCGTTCCAAATATATATATATATATGAGCAATATCCTACTGATTTGGTCTAAATCGTTACCGTTGTCACAAATCGAAAGGTTATTGTTGAAAAAATCATCGTGGGTGAGGAAAACTCCTTTTACTGGTTTTATTTCTTGAGCAGTAGAAGTATTCTATTGTACCCTTTTTGTACTGTTCCCTTTTCCTCCAATAACTCCAATAACCAAGTGTTGAACGCCTGCTCTAGGGGGATAGAATTGACCTACAGACATCCGTGCAATATCAGTTCGAAACTTATACGTTGTGCACACAACTTTTACGCATGTTTGAAAAAAAATAAACAATTTTTAAATACTAGGATTCATTACATGCGTCATGGACTCAAATAACGTTCGGTTTCAGATTGCTAAGTGGATCTGCGAATAATTAAATTGCAATTTTGAAAAAATAAGATTTTTGAACAAAAGGATGATAATGGTTGTGTGTGTATTTGCAGTATATCACTAAAAATAATTCATAATCGAAATAGACTCGTGATCAAAGAAGGCATGAAGTTGGAATTATTTGGCCGGTTCCCCTATCTTCCGACTGTGAAGGGCGTAGGGGTCCTTTTAGGGGAATCTGGAGGATACAATGATGATTTGGATGAATTCATTTGAAGACCACTTTTTCTCGGCACTCGAATCCCTTTCCTTTGTTGGTTCGATGATGAATGGTGCACAGTTCTTGCAGGTGAGGAGGGACTGAAGTATTTCTGATGTGCGCTCTGATCGCCTGTTTTGTGAATTCGAACATTTCTTTTGATCTGGATTAAAATTGTTGGACTCGCCTTTTGATTTCTTAAAAGCAGAGGAGGAATGAAGAATTCACTCAAGTGACCAGTTCTAGTTATTTTGAAATTCTCGGAGAAGTTTTTGTAACGTTTTCCACTCGTAATTGATGTTTAAGAATTCAGATGTCCCTTCAAATTTTCTTTTAATTTATCGATTTCATTTGCTTTTTTCACCGTCTTTTTCATTCCGTGATTTTAACTCCAAGATTACATGAAGTTTTGAATAAAAAAAGATGATGATCGTCAACAATATCTTCACGAAATCTTAAATTGATATGATATGCCCTGAATTAAGAAATATATTATTTAGTAATGTGGTAGTATTCATTAAGATTTTTTTTTTGTAAGTTTTATGCAAAACTACACCTATTTTTCCTTTTTAAGTTTATTTTTTAGCTCTTACAATCACGATACTTATTAAATGAACAAAAAAATTATTTTCTTATTTATATTAATAATATTTACCCATTCGCTTTCTTTCGAAACAGGTATAAATAAAAAACGTATATTTAAAAACCTAAATGAGTTTTTTGTATGACCGGGACCTAACACAGAAAAAGTTGTTTGTAGCATTTGAGTAGAAATGTTTTTATATTTTAATGATAAAAAGAAACATGAAAAATATAAGGATAAACCAAGATATAAGTTTCGAGCCTAAAAACACAAGATAAAAGTTTTACGTTGCTATCTTGAAGCTTTTTTTAAAAAAAAATACATTAAAACAATAATATATTTTCCAAAATTAATTACTAAGTTATGAATTTTAAAAACTAATATTGAGGTATTTTTTTTTGTGAGTGGGTGAGGAAAGAGGAGAAATTTATAAATAAAATTTCCTCAAAAAGACCTAACAATTCTTTCAAATTATTTATATTTTACTTATACATGGAATGTCTGGAATAAAGAGGAATTTGCTTTAATGGTTTATAGATCACAACAAAAGCTATTATCCCGAGGTGAAACGTTTATCATTACACTAAAAAAAGCTTAATTTCATGAACATTTTTTGATTGATTGATTTAATTAACGTCACCCTTAGAAACAACACGGACGGATCTCAGAATTTAGAACCTCTGTCAAATGACAAAAAGAAATCAAATCACGGCCATGACCACTAGACCACTTCTGGAAACAATTACGATTAATAGAATATATAACCCTATCGTTCTATGTTCCTTCAATAGGAATAAAATCTAAGCATACACTTAGCTTAGTTTTAACAAGATAAATCACAAAATGTGCAGACAAATTTTCTACTATAAAATTAATGCTACATAAATATACTTATGAAAGCTTTAATTTATATTATTATATTGATTTTTTTATAAACTAAATATGGACATCTTCGAAAATAACTTTTAGCAATATTTTTGAGGATAGATGCTTGACTATTTTTCTTCGGTTTCTGTTTGTTTTATTTTACCTTTTTATTCACTGTAATTTTTGTACGTTTATATATTATTTATGTTATTATCATTAATATTTTCTTCACAAAGATAAATGAAATTTGCATCTTTAATCATTGGCACTTTAAACTGTCCTATATTTTTTAAAAATTAGTTTTTACTGGGAGAGAGAAACTGTTCGACTTCTTTAGCCTTTTTTGAAATAGTTGATCTCTTCCCTTCTTTTGACCCTTCTAAAAATACCAGCCCCCCCCCCCCTCCTGCAATAAATGTGAAGGCATTTTCCCTTTCTTTTTTTTTTTTCACAATTGTAAACCTACGGTTTACAACTGAGAAACCTACGGTTTCTATCATTACCACGTATCCCAGTTGGCAATCCTATTTACAGTAGTACAACAGAGATATTTTTATAGTCTATTTTGGAAATCCCGGACAAAGTAAGTCGCAAACAACCTGGAAATACTCAGCGTCATCTATGAAAGTTGACCAGCTTTTAAAGCTCCATCGAGAGCGAACTTAAACGGGATGTCATCCAACGCAGTCTCTCCAGATCCACAAGTTACACTCGGCGAGGCTCATAACTGGAATATAGACGTATATTACAAAGCGAAGAGCAGGTGTCAAGTGGACTCGCCTTCGCATTGGATATTCTCACCTCGCTTTTTATGGTTAAAACTCGCTGGACTAATGGACCTTTTGTTTGTCGCGAATTCGAGGCCGGCGTTGTTTCGGTTGAGTCATGGGTTCCTGTCACGAGGCCACTAAAAACCCTCCGTGAAGCAGGGCTTATGCACATAAAATCTGTAGATGCTTCAATTTTTCCCGTTGGCGTGGTGCGAAAGCTTGGAGAGAGAGGTGCTAGCTCAGATGTTCTCCTCGTCATTTGACGGAGGTTCAAAATTGTGAGATCCATCTCCAATAACCTTGTGACATTGGGCTATTCGCGGTTTCTCTTCACTAACCTTGGGGACTTTTAATTAAGATTGATTGCTTTTGCTAAACAACCTTTTCCCAACCAAAAATGAAACGTGAATATAGATAGAAAGCAGGTAGAAATGAAGTGAAGCGGGAGAGTTAGGAAATATATAAACTCCGACTGAAAATCGCGATAGAGAGGTTGAAGGAGGAATTGAAAAAGGTGGAAAGAGAGGTTGAAATAGGCGATTGGATCAAAAGTGTAGTGATTCAAGAGATTTAGTTATTCCAGAGTGCAACATTTGTTCCAGAGTCTGAGTTGTAGTCGAGGAAGGATTAATGGTAAGAGTCTGATAGATTATTATTGGTGGGTTGATTTATGGTAGTAAAATCCTTCCCCGGGAGAGCATTAATAATTGTTATATTGACTAGAAGTTAATAAATTCTGTAATTATTGTTCTAGTGTCTCTTTGATTGACTAATTGAGTCTTAGTGTTTAATAATTGAATTTAGCTATGGCACAAGAGGCAGCCCGGGACGGGAAGGCGTCACAACCTTTGTGTCGCTTCCAAGTACAACGTTAATGAACACTGAATCAATGAATCAATCAGTCAAGTCCCATACTCTGTACATCCTATATCAATAGATTGTTCAATGTTTCCTCATTATATCATTCGTCTTTTTTTTTTAGCTCGTCTCTTTTAAATCCTCACACAGAAACTTGATTGCATTTTATTACAAAATTTATTTTTTACACCATATTTGAGTTTTAACCATAAATTTTGCTTTATTTTTAACAACCATTATTTTTATCCACCATTGTAATTTTAATGCGGCTTAAAAAAATGTGGTAATTTCAACAAAGGTTTGGAGTAGTTTAATCGGATTTGTCTCTTGCCCTATGTACCGACAATCACTCACTGACTGTGTTTTAATTTAATTAAATATATAGAAGAATGTATATATAAAGGCAGGTTAATTTGAAAATTCAGGTTAGTAAAAAATCGGTTGGCACGTCTACGAAGCATACAGCTACAAATGAATTTAAGAACATAACCTATCTGCAATTGTGTCGGTGGTCAATTTAAAACTCTTTGATTAAACCTTCATTTATGTAAAGGATATTTTTATTGAAATTATATGCTGAGTTAAAATCTCATCTAAAGGAATCACAATTAAAATCTTATGAAAAGTTCATCGGAAATCTAATCTCATTCCACAATTTGGAACTTTATAGTGTGTTCAAATTAAATAAAACTATAGATTATGAAAGTAAACGTTTGTTGACCTCAATTGTCAACAGACGAATGCCGAGGGAAGCCATTTTCTGAAGTGGCGTTGTCCTGTGTCAGATAACTCAAGATTCTGAAGAAATTTCATCTGGCAAGAACAATGAGTTTTCATTATTAATTGAGATTATTTTGAAGTTTTGGACTCGTAATCTGATAAATATTATCTGCCAGTAAGTTGATTCCAATTCTTGAAATTAACTACAGTAAAGATAAAACTGACAAAGAGTAAGCTCTGATGATCAGAGAGAATTTTGTTAAGTATTTAATGTGTAATTCAGACACATGTGTTAAAAAGAAAGATCACAAAATCGCCTTATCTAATGAGTGATATATATCAAAGCAATTAGATGGGACCAGAGGTTTTTAAGCATTTTTATGTCATATTAAATTGGATTACCAATTGATTGATTGACTTTATTAACGTCGCATTAGAAGCCTCACTAGAGTTATAATTGGATTACTAAAAATTCAGTTAATCTTGCAAAGAGGTAGAAAGACAATATACGAGGATCGTTTTTTTTTTTTCAACACCCGATCGAGATGCTAAACTACCAGACAAATAGTAGAAGGTGGGGATTCATGGTGAACGACTGCTGATCTCTTTAACTATAACCTATGCTATTAATGATGACATCTCACGATTTTAAGCTGAGCTGTAGGCACGCAAACATAGATGGTATAATTGGTGCTCCACTAAGTGTGATTTGCGTAGTATTATTCCCTTTCATTAGCAGAAGAAAATAATGCAGTCAAAACTCAGCAAAAAATGAGGCGAGTACACATGAAAACTTTATAAGAAATGGTGTTGTGCTTAAATAGTGTTGACAATTTAAAGACGAGCTAACCAACGTTCACAATGAAGGTGGGCAAGAATGCATCTGTTCAAAAAAACCCATTAACAGCAGGAAGTTAACGGAAATGCTTTTTGGGGACCAAAAAGTTGTATTGCTTGTTGAGTTTAGGGAACTGGGGACTACGATCAATGCAGCTGTGTATTGTCAAACCTTACGACGGTTGCGAAAAGTCATTTAAAACGAAAGAAGATGAATGGAGCTTTGAAGCAAAGTGCAAGTCCACCTCACATCACTGGAGGCAACGGTCCTGGAAGAGGGGAACGGAAAGCTCGTCCTCTGATAAGACAAACGCCTGAATCTTCATGGTTATTATGCTGAAAAGTAACCATGTTCACACAATCTTTTGGTAGCAAATTCATCTTGTTCTGTACTCTTGTCTTTTTTATGGCCCATAGGAGGTTGAAAAAAAAGTGGCCCTCGTACTACATGCCCTAACTGTTGATGTTTGCAGAACAGTAATTAGAAAAAAAAAAAAAAATGTGAAGTCACAGAAATAAGCAAAGAAAATCCTGTTCTTATAACACATCAATCAATAACTCCCGAGACTAACCCAGAGATGGCCCTCGTAGTAAACCAGTAACCAGGTCTTTCTAGAGTACTAACCTTTGCTTGAAACGTGTCAAAATTTTAAGACGATCGGACCAGAAACAGCTGAGTTATCGAGGTTGGAGTAAAGTCGTTTTGTAGTTTGTTTAAAAAATGGAAAAAAACCGAGTTTCGTGTTCTGATAAAACATTGTTTTTTAATGGGTAAAAACACCGTGCAAGCGAAACAATGGATTGAAAAATGTTACCCGGACTCTTGTCCATCAAAAGCAACGATTTGTCGGTGGTTTGCCGAGTTTAAACGTGGTCGTACCGACACAAATGACGCGGAACGCTCGGGTAAACCTGTGGAAGCCGTTACACCGGAAAATGTGAGTGAAGTGACAAAAATTATAATGAAAGATCGTAAAGTGAAGCTCCGTGAGATTGCTGAGATGACACAGATATCATATGGAAGTGTATTTACTGAAAAAGGTTTTTTGAAGTGAAGTGAAAAAGGTTTTTTCCAAGTGGGTGCCGCGATTGCTTTCGATGGAACAAAAACAGCAACGAGTCGATGATTCAGAAAGCTGTTTATCGCTATTTACTCGCGACAAAAAAGATTTCTTGCGGAAAAAAAAAAGATTTGGAAAAGCGTTGGAACGATTGTATCACCCTAAAAGGTGATTAACAAAAGGTGTTATGTTGATGAATAAAAAAAAATTTTGCAAAAAAAATGTTGTTTTCAATGTTAGTCTCGGGATTTATTGATTGATGTGTTAACTAAAACACGCTGGGAAAAGGAGTCAATAGAAATAACATATACATGTAAATGCAGGGGATTGTTATTTCAACAATGATTTGAGACATGACGATTCGCAAAGAGTATGAGAATGGCATCTTTTTTTACAGGTATAAGCTGAAACTACTCCCTAATGACCAATTTGGTAGATTTTGTGATTCTTTTGGATATCCCTCCCCCCCTCAAATTAGAGTTTTTCCCTCGATGAGTAATAGTCAAGAGGCACTTTTTACCGACTTGTCTCCCTCAAGCCTTTATTGGTTGTCTCATCTTGGCTGGTGAGTGTACCTGGACGAAATGGATGAAGCACATCGGGAGCTGGTTTTCTAGTGGGGTCACCACTACGTGAACCTGATAGGAGAAATTCAGACTTCTAACCAGTAGGGGGACAAAGGGAGGTTTTTAGGTTTTCGGATCAACACATGCTGTCCCCTTGCTCATACTTTAGAAGTATTTTTTTCATTGTCCTGCTCTGGTTCTGGATTTTTTCCAAATTGATGATCTTATGGATCTGATCAAGCAGGAAGCGGACCAGAGGGTTAAAAACAACAGTACAGTGATTATATAGATGTGTATATCAAATGCAAATTTGTGCATTAATTGTTACTTTTCACAATAATTATCAACGATACAAAGAGAATATACAATTGAAATTTGTAAGGAAGTATTCCAACAATTTCTATTTACTTAGCATTATTTAATTTTTACCAACTTCATAGTTAAAAGTGCACTCGTAACTCTCAATACCATCTGTATTGCGACTTGAAACAGAAGATGTATTCTAAAAGACTATCTCGCTTATGTGTACCTACTTTGCTACAATTGTAAAAACTCTGAAATAAGACCAAAACAATGAAATGAAAAAAAGAGGTAGTTTAATTGTAATGGAACAAAGGTCTTCAAACCCCACAACGCCTCAGATATATAAAACCCAAACATTAAATGTAATATGAAACCTCACTAGATATAGCAGTTCAGTGACGGCAGAAACATTTGACGAATAACATCTGGAATACTAAAAGTTCATGTCCAGGAGTTTTGATTACAGATTGATTCATCTAGATAAAAATAAATTTTTTTCGAATTTCCTCACCAAATGGTCAATGGAACATATCATTAACTCCCATTACGCATAAGCGATATGAATATCTTTCAGATAATAGGAATTAAAATTTGTTTTTAGGATATGTCGTTAATTGTTTTCTTTTGCTGCGATGTCCCGCATACTTTATGTCAGATATTGTTATAATTATCCTCGATGACAGATTTTGCTTCATAATTTATTTCGTCTCTTACATAACTGCAGATAGTTAGGTGTAAACGTGGCTTTTAGTAATCAGTTGTTGAATAAAATATTACGTCCATTACAAAACAATTGTGAAATAAGAGTAAAACACCAATATACTAAAACTCTGTATACAAATAATTCATATGCGTGCACGAATGAATATAAGAGTGAGAGAGATAAAAAATCTATTTTGGGCGGAAGGACGAAACCACATTTCACTGACGTAATATTTATCATAAATTACGTTCAATGTTTTCGATCGGTCTCAAAGGTTTACTCGTAATATCTTTGTCCATATCTGTTGCGTAAATACCTATTCAATTTGACGATGTGCTTTATGTTTTCCGGATTTTCCCGTTGTATTTATCTATTAATTATTACAAGTAGCCGGGAGAAAAATTCATACGAGAAACGATCAAGAAATTGAACACAAAATTGAAAGAAAAGTTTTCAATACTTATAAACAAAATGCGTTTTCCTCAAACATGTAAAAAGTTTTGCTATATATTACCTATATACCTTTATTACATAATAATTTAACTATTACCTATATAATTACCTTTGCTATATATAAGATTTTCCAAACTGAAAAAAAAAAAGCAAGCTTGGATTTTTAACTACCGTATATTTACGTCCGTACGTTAATTTTAAATATTTTTTTTGTAATTTAAATTTATTCACCAAATATGTGCCAAAGGATATTTGCAATCAAACCGTCGCAATAAGTGCCGTGAAGCCACACTTGAGAGTCAGAGAAGGAGACAAATAAATGACCTTAAGTATGTAAAACATGTAATAATCGGCTACATTTAGCAAACCCAATGCTCTTGCACATATTTCAACAGGAGCTACTTCAGTTACAACAAGATAAACCGTTTCACATAAAACAAATATTTTTTTTAATCAAATCAAATTTAATCAAAATTAATTTTCTTAAATCAAGCTTTTATTTAAGGAAATGGAAAAAAAAATTTAATGGAAAATATCATACAATTCCCAAAACCTTGAGGCGTTAAACTAATATATCTTGGTAACTACAGATAAATTAAGTACCATAGCATACTTATATTTGAGATAAAAAAAAATATCATCGCCTTAAGCTTTTATAAATTTATTATTTTATTTTTAAAAAGGACCATTTTTATACTTTTCAGTTTCTCTTTAAATGAAGGCTTGATTAAAAAAAATGTTTTTTTCTTGCATTTATTCAATTCCTTGTAGTCTGGATACTTAAAGACTAAAAAGCAGTTGTGTGAGCTATACTGCAATTTTCAACTTTATTATTCGTTTAGTGCAAGGCCTGAAACCTTTAAGTCCGTCACTGCTTGTGTGGAAATTAGGATGGGAGGGGCAGCTCAGGTGTCGTCCTCGTCATTTGACCAAGGTTCAAAATTCCGTCGAGAATGAGAGAAATTCGTCCGTCGACTGGAAAAGACGTCCTTCGAAAATTCCAATGAGATCCGTCGCCTATAGCCCTCGTGTTGCTTCTAGAGCGACATTAATAAAACCAAACCGTCACCGCTTAAGTATATCATAGTTATGTATGCATGCGAGATTTCAGTTCCATCGGATTAAAGGAAGTGGGTCCCAAGTTTGTCGTACTCATAACTTGACCTAGGTTCAAAATTTCGTGGTTCGCCACCAATAGTCCTCGTTTTGCTTCTAGGAGCGACGTTAATAAACAATCAGTCAATCAATAAACTGACATTGTCTTTCTTCTCAACCGAATCATAACCTTCTCAACAGTATCATATAACATAATCAGTTGACTGAATGATTAATTATTAACGTCGCACTAAGGAGCAACACCAGGGTATTAGAGACGGACCTCGTAATTTTAATCCTGGGTCAAGCGACAAGGACAATACCTGAGCTGACAAACTCTTCTCCGAACTTCCACATCATCGCAACGTGAGGATTTTGAGCTATGACAGATTTAAAATAAACATTAAGCCTCTAAATCATATTTCTTTAGTAATGAAATCAAGTAAGTGAATGTTGAAGTTTATGGCACAATAGCCAAACTGGCTGTACTGCGCCAAACAACGCCTATCTGCGATCAAATCTTAAAAAAAGTTGAAAAAAAGATAAAAATTGGTTGACAAGAATGAGGTTTGAAAATAAAGAATCTCGTTAGGGTATCCCAGAGGCGCGTCCTCGGTGTTTACTGGAGACAGTAATCCCCATAGGCAAGAAAAAGATCATTAGAGAACCTCGAGATCATGATGCTCTTATTTACCTTAAGAAGGTAAGCCCCTAAGGAGGTAATGGTATCAGAACTCGAACTCTTAGACTTGACTGAAACAATGCCGGTCGGGACCATTTGACTACAAGTTTTCCTCTAGAATTGACTACTGGCAAGGAATGCGTCCGTTTGAGCCATGCTGTAATATCGAGGATGACGTTAAAACCGATACCCCACTCTTCAAATTTCCTCATCACCCGAGGACCTTGTAAGGGTACTTGGTCGAAAGGAAGGGTCGACATTTTCTAAGACACTTTATTTATTTACAACACAAGTTTGATCAACCCAAGTTTTGATAAGCACCCAATTAATAAATATGAGGACAATTGACGAAGTATGCGAGATATGAGAAGACTTTAAATACTTCAGTACACTTACTAAATTTAAGAGCTCCGACGTCTAAGTTATCTAGTTTCGATCGTCACCTTAAGTAATACAAATATCAATTACTAAATATTCATTGCTCCGTTAGAAGTCTATTCTCTCTCTCTTTCTTCTCGAAAGCTTATACTTTGTATTTCAATCTTAATTTGCATGATCACGCTCTCTTTTTCGGAGGAAGCTTTCTTATAAAAATAATTTCTAAGGCCCTAAAATTTCCCAAGAGGACTGTTAGTGACAAGATCGCGGATAGAGCCGTCACAAACTTATGACGCAGTTTAAATGCACAGAAATCCTATTGAGGCTCGAACTTGCGACCCCGCTGACCACGATACTTACAAGTTTGTGAATAGGTTAATATTGCCATAAATATGATTATAGAATCAGATGGAACTATAAAGGTATTGAAGAACAAACTGCTTTATTAATGTACAAAAATCTTCATGTGGTATAGTGTAGAAGCTTGGAGAATGAGATAGCTCCTATGTCATCTTGGGCATGTTAAATGTGGTTAAAGGTAAGGAGGTCTGTCGCCTATAGACCATTGTGTGTGTGTGTAAACCAAAGTTATTAAGAAAATTAATTAAGACGTATCCGAAAACGAGAAAAAGTCAGACATTGAGTAATCCTAATTATTGAAAGCATTTTCTCCGATTGTTTTCTTTCGGATCGGAAAAGTTATTTTTTCTCCCAGCCTCCCACTCAGATGGGAAATCATTTCCAAGACACGCACCCAGAGAATGATTTGCACAGATAAGCTGCGGATAAGTCAACAAACCATGAAAAAAAAAAAAAAAAAAAAACACCGGTATGTGTCGAAGAAACAGGAATCCGGAGGATAAGAAATGCCAAATTCGTTTACATTATTCGTAAACAACTTCGAATGTCTCCAAAAAACACGAGTGATATTTTTCTTTTTAACATAAAAAAACTTCGGAAGAAAAAAAATATTTGACATTTATTCATCAGCAGTTGATATTTTTTTTATTCAGTAAGTAAGAAAAGAAAGGAAAATCATTATTATTATTATTTTTTTTTTTTGATAAAAATAATTGCCGTTCTGATTTTTTAAAAAAGGAAAGATTTTTGCTTCTTTTTTAAAATACAATTAAATAAAGTTTGAATGAAACGCTTTTATCACTATTACTTTGAGAATAATTAAAACTCTACTTTTATGCCATTGATTTGTATGACAATTGTGCGATGCTTTCCTATTCCCTAGAAGAGAAAAAAAAATTACATGGCTATTCAAAATGATTAATCCGATTTCAAAATTCCATATCTTCATACATTAACGACACACATTGATGAATAATGAATGAATAATGAAGCACGGAAGTTTTTTTTTACGAATATTTGATATAACTTCCTTTAGTTACTCGCATAATGTCAATTCAATTAGTAAATTCCTGCTATACACGTCGTAAAGTTTAAGTGATAATGAATTGAACATCAACAGGAATCCATTTAAGTTCACAAACATTTGTGAGTTTTGATGGCGCATATATCATATCTTTTTCAAACTCCCAAAGGAAGAAATCGCATTGGGCCACAATAGGTAACTTAGGAGGCCAGCTGTGTAACATCAAAAAAAGTCACATATTCCTTTGTGACCGATCCAACTGCGAGGTAGCTCCGTGAAAGCTTCAAAAATAGCTTTATGAAGAACACACAAGGACCCTCTATTTTTCACACTGTAAGTGAGTGAGAGAAAATGAAGTTTACTGGCGCAAGAGCCATATGTGGCCAAACAAGATGTAACTGTAGTTTAGAAGTTCGAAAAAAAAGATAAAAAGTTTGACAAGAAGGAAGGTCGAAAATAGAGCTGAATCGCTAAGGTATCCCGGGGGCGCATCACTCGTGTTTACCAAAGACAGTAAAACTTATGAGAAAGAAAAAGATCTCTAGGATGCCTCGGGATAAAGATGCCTCTATCTACCAAAACAAGGCAAGCCCCTGAGTTCCCCTGATATAATCCTCAGGAGCAAGGTTCCCCGCTATACTCGAGGCACTAGGTACCCATTTCACTCGCCTCTTACGACATGCATGAATTACAGTAGGACTATTCTTTCCCACCCGGTCACCACAGGGGTGATTCACACTATAAACCTTCCACAGTTTTCCCTTTGTATTTATGTATTACTTATCATTCTGTGACGTTTATTTTTGAACATATGGCATTTTGAAATCGGATGTATTATTTTGAATATAACCCTGTATTTTTACTATTTGTATTTTAGTTGTATATGTGTGTGAATGATTTATTAAATTACTTATTTTCTTTTCTAAAAAATATTCTAGTTATAAGAAAGTACAACAGCTGCAATTCTGTAAGTGTCTGTTCTATTTTTATAGACCTGTAAAATTTGAACTTAGTCTATGTTTATTTAAAAACAACGAGTAGAAGAAATGCAGTTTGTTTTTATGAAATTACTGCTTCCATCGAGCATCTCTTTTAAGGAAAGGAAGTCGTGAAACGTCGAGAGACGGTCACACATCACGAGACCGTTAATTTGTGCCCATCTGTTTGCGAAGGGTGCAGGAGTGTTGATCAGATCGCCGGTAAGTGCTCTGCCACCCAAGGGCGATCCATCAATGCGTGACTGCTCGCAAAGTACACATTGCGTAGATCTTCTAAAAATACCTGAGTTGCCATAATCACGTGATCCTTAATCTACGCGGAGAGAGTACCTTGAATTAGTCGTGAAACACAAACAAGAAGCGATAACAAAGAAGATCGACGAGTTAGTGTGTTTAGGCATAATTTTTCATCGCAAGTATACAACTGCATGTAGCTATCGTGTTGCCCTGAATATAAGATTGGGTTTTATATTAAGGCTTGCTTCAAAAGGTCACATTTGGACTCATTTTAGAGCAGTTTCTAATTTTTTTCTTGTACAAGTATTTTTTTGCTCATGTAGAAGATTATTTTTACTTTTATAAAAAAATCGATCTTTTTTCATGTACAATCTATTTTTACTTGAATAAGATCTATATTTATTTATACACAAAATTATGTTTTTATAAATATACAGAACAACCTACATTTACAGATGCAGAAAAATCTGTTGTTTCTAATCCTTCTGATCTAGTTGGAAGTTAGAAGATATCCACGAGACCATTCAAGGAAAATGAACAAGAAAAAGGCTTCTGTTGGTCGGAAAAGAGCACTTCAGGGTAGAAGTCTGATTTGGCTTCCTCGTAATTTTGAATCACGATCAGATGACCAGTGACTCTGAGCTGACTCCCATCTCTTCACTCCACACCTACGTGAGGACTTTGAGTCCCAACAAATTTAACGTGCATCAGTCCCTCTACACCAGTGGTCCCCCAACCCTTTTCAATCTGCATATCTGAAAGCGGATATGTTCCTTTTTGGCGTACTTCCAACTAAAAACCCCTCAAAGCACTTTTCTCCCTCATACACACATAATCTGTTCCTCTCCTCATAGATTCTGAAAACTGCTCCAAAAAAGGGATGTATTAAATGATATATTTTTCATTACATATATATTTGAAGTAAGTAAGCAAATAAATTAACACGAAGGTTATAAAAAATAATCGGACTAAACTGAATTACAAAATTTTGAAAAAATTAGGCTGAAAAGAAATAAATACAATCTCAGATATGGAGCTACATTTTATTTGTTTCTATATTTATTTGGTACTAAGTGTGTACGAAAAAACGCTCTTTCAACAAGCCCCGTGCTTGCAAAGGGCAACGTATTCATGATGGGGGGGGGGTTAGAAAGTTCACAGAATTCGTCACCGTGGCGAGCCCCAAAACCTTCTGGTACACCATTCCGTTATTGAAGAGGTTTTTCAGAGAGAGATATCTTATGGGAACTTCAGCAATTTCTCCTTTGCAGGTTTGTTTCGGTTTTTTATTAACGTCGCACTGGAAGCAACAAGAAAGCTATTCCTTTGCAGGTAATGAAGTTGTTACACAATTGATAATCTTATTGAAACTTCTACTTGCTTTTTGAAATTATTTTTAATATTTTTCAATTATTTTTTTTTATATTTTAGCTGCGTGGCTTTCATAACCATTTTTTTACTCGTACCCCTAACGCCCTCTCACGTACCAGTCAGGGTATGCGTATCACAGGTTCCGAAACGCTGCTCTACGCGACGGGTCCTCAGAGAAATCAGGAACTGAACTTGCGGCTGGACTGAGCCCCCGCCGGCCACAAGCTCGATACCATGATCACTTGGCTAGTATAGCCACAATGAAACTTGGAATCAAACAATTTAAAGCGAAATATCAATTTCATATACCAGTAAGTTCACAGACCTTTTTCATGGGGTGGGAAGCAATTATATTTTAAAATATAAATAACGAAAGTTTAGATCTATGTTAAAACATTAAAAATTTACGGATTTTTTCCGTCCGTTATTATGGGAGGGGTTCGAACACTCAACCTCCCAGGTGTAAGCCACTGTTATGACTTCTTAAAACAGACATTGGTTAAAAGTTCAAAGAGACGAAGAAGATTCTTCATGTTCTCCTTTTTGATTAGCTTACTAACTTAGATATTTCAACAAGAATTGATTACGTAGTCCGTTAGCTACATCTTCGATAAATTTCTATAATTATCTGGCAATTGCATTTTTAGTTTTTACAGGACGAGAAAAATTGTTAGTTACTGGATAAAAAAAAAAATATTGCACCCTTAGACCAAAAGACAAACAAAAAGAACTTAAATAAAGTAACATAAAAAAAATATTTCAGTCAATTCCTACTTAGGTCAACAAAGAACATTTTTATTTTTTAGTTATTAATTATTAAATAATTACAATTAATATAAATATGTATATACGTATGACAGAATCACAATATTAAATGGCAAAAGAAATTTTTTTCCAGCGATCTACATGCTGCGTCACTGACGGTATTTATTCCTAAATTTATATCCTGCTAAATATCTTATATAGGAGAAATTTATTTCTCCCATATAAAACTAAAATTAATTCTTTGAAAACCAAATAAAAAAATGTTATTCTTCGACGAGATTCGATAAGAAGGCACGAAGAATCTACGCCGACGCTCTACCAAATTTGCCATTGCAAGACAAATGACATAGTAGAAGCATTGGCTTGTTTCTTAATTCATCCGGTAAATTAAATGGTTGGAATGTAGTTTAGCCCAACCACCCTTGGTGACAGGAATTATTTGGTGGTATTTTGCCAAATATGGCTACCCTGGTCCGCTTCGTGTACTTACCGTTCAGCCAAAAAAAAAAAAAATCGCCAAGTTTGGCAATTTTTGAAATCGCACCAAGTGGTTGGGCTAAATATTAATTCATTAATTAAATTAAATGCATTTTCACCCATTTAATTTAATTAATGAATTAATATTTGAAAAAAAACTGTATTAACATCAAGTGTCATCCACTACAAGTTTAAAAAAATGTATTTGAACTTGAGTGGATAAATAAAAATTATTTTTATTTAAGTTAGTATTTTTAAAATATTTCATTTTTTGAAAATTTGAACAAGATATATAAATATATATAGGGAGATTGTGAACGAATAGTAGGAATTTAAAAAAAATAAAATAAAAAATACCGCCGAAGTGTGATAAGTAACGACAGCTAAATGAATAATTTTAAAAAAATATTTTATCAAATTTCATTTGATTTGAATTAGTTCATTAATTTTTAATCAAAAGTTACATCTAAGCTTGTGGGTTAATATTCGAAACGTTCGCTGCTAAATTTCGATGCGTCCGAGGGCTCAGGATATCATATTTAAATACTTATGTATAATGAATGCTTTGGCATACATACTCCATACGTTTTTGTCTTCCAAAACCAGAATATTTTTGCATAAAGTAACATATTTGTGTACTGATTATATTTTACGATAATCCAGAACAAAATAGTAAAAATCAAAACCAATGGTCCCTTATATACAATGAGCGCTGTTGCTTCCACACAAAATGATGCCATTCTCATGTACAAAATGCATGCTAGCTAACGGAAATATTTAAACACATATAGAAAAGATTAAACAAAAGGAAAATACTCAACGAACCAGTTAGAAAGGACATTAAAATGCTAGAAACAGCCCAAAACTAGCGCTTTGAAAAATGAAACGCATGCTGATGTATCTTATAAATTTTAATGTTACAGCATTCTTGTCATTTTGCATCAAAATTAAAATGAATTCACGTTTACGAACTCATGAAAATTTTGTATAATTTTTAAATGCAAAATGCATACCATCCATAGCAGCTAGATTATAAATTAATAGTTACTGAATATTCCTAAATAAAATGGATGTTTTGAAATAATTTGTGTGAGTTGTATTTAACCTTAAGAAAAAATGACAACTCGGTGAATGCTTAACAATCTTGATGTAATAAATTGAAGGAATTGATATGATTTCAAAAAGCCTCAACTTAAACTTAAAGCCTCAACGCTTTTTCTTTAATATTTCAAGCTCTTAGGTTTTTAATGTAATGAATACATTGATACGCGCATGTACAAATCAGAAATTCAGTCAAAAGTGACATCACTTGTTTGGATTGAGCTACAAAAAGAGTTTAATTAAATCTTATAATTGTGTTATCAATTCACTAATAAAAAAACTAATTTCGTGAATACTAAATAAAGTGGACGACACCGGAGCTGGTATTCCACTCTCTAAACTTCCACATCTTTGCGAAGAACTTCTAGTCTCCAGATATACCCGCTATACGGCGGGTCTTTAGTGGCATCAGAAAATGGAAAGCATGATAATGTGGCTCATAAATTTGAATGTCGTAGCATTCAAGTAGTTTTGTATCACAATTAAAAAGATTTTTATATCATTCACGTTCGGAAACATGTTAAAAAAAACTCATTTTTCACCATTAAGGTCATAACACTTGATCATTGATCCATTGGTGTAGCGTTAATTACTTGATAAGCATTACAAACATCTCAAAAGCTTCTTTTTACGGCTCCATGGAGATAACTCATCCACTGTGGAGATAATTGTCAAGGACACAACTAGAGGGTGAAATATCCGATTTTAAAAATGTTTTTTGGTTTAATATTTATGAATTAGTTGTTTTTATTTAACGTTAATAGCCTTTAAAAGCAATTTTGCTAATGCATACGAAAAGATAATTGCGCATTTATTTGAAAAAGATTTTAATGAAAAAGGAATTTTAAAAAACATTGCTATCGATGTATTAAGAACACATACATAAAATGATTTAACCTTAACTTTCTTTTTTATCTGAGAATCAACTACATCTTCAAGGCTGTAATGTATAGTATATATAAACTTGTTAGAAATTTCTAGGAAATCTGAGAGAACGACAGAGCCACAAGATGTAGCTGTAAAAATTTATATAACTGTAGAGTAATGAAAAGATACGAGTACTTAAAACGTTCAAATATTGTTTTGATTTTAAATTCCAAGATTGCTTCTACAAACTATTTAGTTTTTCGGGAAATATAAAGATAACATAATACTTGTATTAAAAAAATTATTTTTAAGTGTCCAAAAAGTGATAAAGGAAATTTGGCTGCTCAGAAAAATAGATGCAATCGTATTTCTTCTCAAAGATATAATTTTTTTACTTATCAGTAATCAAAGCAAAAAGAAATTTACATTCATTAGTTAAATGTAATTTTATGTTTACAGCAAGCTTCATGAAAAACTACAGATTACGAGGATTCACATTAAATAAAATTCGAACGATGAAGGATATAATAATGTATTTTGTTTGGTTGACAGTTTCTGTTGGTGCAAGAGCCACATTCGGCTAAGCTGTGCAAAACACACAATTATTTTTATTAATGATAATAATAAGTTTAGTTTTATTAACGTCGCACTAGAAGCAACATGAGGGCTATTGGCGACGGACCTCGTAGTTTTGAACTGCGATCAAGTGACGAGGACGACACCTGAGCTGGCACCTCCCCTCTCCTAACATCCACACCACGCCAAACGGGAATGATAATAATAAACGTGTATCTGTACTCTAGGTAAAAACTCTGTTCATGCAAGGAACTGTTTCTGAAAAATTTTGAACTATGTCTGCTGTTCCTGGATTTTGTTCGTTTTCATTCTTCACATCTACCATCCTGACAGTTTCTTACTACACCATTCTAAAAATGAAACATCTTTTTAAGATTAAAAATTATTCTCTATTATTATTTTTAAAACATTAAATTACTTTTTTTATTTCTTTATTTATATGTGCAAACATGTTTTAAGAAAAGGGTGTCAGAGAAAAATGCTTGGGCATAGAATAAAAAATGCATATTATTAGGTTCAAAAGATTGTCATTATAATACACTATGATTATGATAATTACATTTAGTTTACTTAAGGTATATTTAAAGTTCGAAGATATATTTAATATTTTTTATCGTTTGCTTTTATTTTAATATTCGAACAGAATATTACTGTCTACTTTAATACTATATCGTTTGCTTTTATTTTAACACATCATTTAATAAGTGATTTTTAATGCAGAATCGTCTGTTTATATTCTTTTTGTTAACACTGGCAACGTTTTTGTACTTTGAATGTTTTGCTTTAAAAATAAAAACGCATTTGGAATGTGAAGAAAATATTTTCTTGATAGCAATTGCTTCCTGTAGAGCCAAGAGCTCGGAAAAAAGCTTACTTTACGCAATATTAAATTCCTTTTTGGAATAATTCTACTAATTTTGGTTTAGTTCAGTTTCTTATTAACGTCTCACTAGAAGCAACACGAGGGATATTGGTGACGGACCTCGTAATTTTGTACCTCGGTCAAGTGACGAGGACAACACCTGAGCTGGCACCTCCTCTCCTAACTTCCACACCACGCCAACGGGAGAACTTTGTGTAGAGAACTTAAAAACGTTAGCACACACTAAAATGAAATTAGCAAAGCCAATTTCAATTTTTGTAGCATCTTAATTTATTAAAATTATTTTCTCTCTCATTATCATCACTATTACTACTTATTTGATAAATACAATTCTTTTCATCCATATACTTTTTATTTTAAAAAAAAAAAAAAAAAAAAAAAAAAAAAGATATAATTCTGAAAATTTGAACTCCTGGGCAAGCTCAGATCAAAATTCAGTTTCACAATTATAATGCAATATGGGAAATCAAAATTTTGGGAGGACTTAAGTACCTCATCTAAATTATGCATATTTGCATCCAATTTCAAGATAGAGAGAAAAAGAGGAGGATGGAAGAGGAAAGAGAAAGATCTTTAGGGCATCACAAGGGCCCTTCACTCGAGTTTACAAAACACAACGAGCTTCATGGAAGAAAAGAAATTGCATATTAAGTGAAAATACAACATATAATTATAAATAATAGTTATTGATTGATTATTAACGTCGAAATTAAAAGCAACTAGAGAGTTATTGGCGATGGGTCTTGTAATTCTGAACCTCAGAGCTCGAACTCACGACTTGACAAAAACAACGTCCACTGCGAGACGGCGACCATGACCGCAAGGCTATACTTTGGATACCTAATGCCGTTAAAGATCCACCTAGTACGTTAAAATCTGTTTAGGCTCCAAGGTATGGGAATTTGGAGAAGAGGTGCAGCTCAGGTATAGTCCTCGTCACTTGATCGAGTTTCAAAATTACGAGGTCTGTCACCAATAACTCTCTTGTTGCTTCTGTAAACAATGCACAAATGAACCCCCAACTAAAATTTTAATTGAAATATTTTACCTTCTGTTTGGCACATTATCAGACATTCCATACAACCAACCAACTTATCTTAAGTAACAGAGTGATTAGGATTGTTAATGAATGCTGCACTGTAGCAACACGAGGGATATTGGCGACGGAAATCGTAATTTTGAACCACGGTCAAGTTTCGAGGACAGCACCCAAGCTGGCTCCTCCATCTCCAAACTTCCACACCATGGCACGGGAAAACTTGGGACCTCGACAGATTTAATGTGCATCAGCCGCGAAGGTCTTTTGTGACATCAGGGCTAGAACCCATGATTTGATGAAAAAAACACCGGCCGCATGCCGGTGACCATAACCACTAGGCCTACCACGGCCACCTAAAGTAACAGAAGTAATTTAAAAATATTCATAATGGTTCAATATATTAACTTGAGATTCCTGAAAATTTCTACGCTTTCATATCTTTTCTTTTGATACAGCTTTTTTTAGTAATTTTCATTTAGAAACAATGCATCCAATCACATCTTTTTTTCCAGACAGTTTTCTGAAGTAAACATAAACAGTTCTATCTCGAGCAGATGTCTTCATATTCACGATATACCAATAATAAAGTCTGTGGAAATAGATATCTTATCTTTACTTTACACCATTCGCATTGGTAACAATATAATTAACTTTGAGGATGCAATACAGCTTTTTGCGCAAGATACAAGATGGATTTAAAAGCAGACAATTTCACGCTTTGTCAGACAACTGATAACAAAACTAAACTCGGCATAAATATGTGTTGTGCATAAAAGATTCAACAAAACAGATACTAAACAGGATTATCAAAGGAATTAAAGCCAGTGTCATAAGCAAGTGAGGGTCACTCTCGATAATTTTGAGTTAGGTTCATTCTATGTCTAAAAAAAAACAGCAGAAAATGTGTTCTAAAAATGAAACACTGTCTTGTAAGATGGGTACGTTATGGATAAAATATAGTAATATTCGAGAAAAAAAGTTAATTTATTTGCACATTTTTAGAACAATACTGGATGAGAAAGTATTACTGAAAATCTTATAACTATATGAAATCAGTTCTTAAATGAGAAATAGGATAGAATTGTACGAACTAAAAAAACACTTTTTGCAGTTATCGGTATTATTGAATCGGTATATTTGCATAAAAAGTTTCACTTATAAAAATTAAGTAAGTTTAAAATTGTAATTTTACGTCCTAAAAGGCTTTCTTACTATTGATTATAATAATAAATATGAAAAATTCCAGTCCTTGGATGTACCACGGGATGGATCCAACAAGAAGCATTAGCTTAAGATGTCTCTGATGTTAGAATAATTAGTGTTACTGAGTAAAATGAATGATACTTCTGAACATTTTAAAGATAGATATAACTAAATCTATATGAATTATTCTTTTATTTATTTTGGAAGCTGGAGATATGTTTAGCTTAAAAGGGCAATGAGCTAGAAAGAATCAAATATCGGGCAGGGGGAGTGGACTGTGGCATTGGTTAAGATTGATTGTTTTATTAACGTCGTACTAAAAGGCCAGGCGAGAGCTGTTGGCGACCGCGTATTTTTGAACCTCGGTCAAGTGACGAGGACGACACTGAGTTGATACATCCCTCTCCAAACTTCCACACCATGCCAATAGGAGTATTTTGAGCCTCGAAAGGTATAACGAGCATCGGTTTCACTACGCGGTGGGTCCATTTCAGTATCCGATGCGGCTCAGCCGAAATTAAATTTCTGAATGGTTCTTAGTTTGCTAATTCGTTTAGTTGCATTTTCATCAAACTTCTGATAGGTTGATTTTTGTTCTGTTTCGAGCAAATCCAGATTTTATTTTGTTTACTCCTTTTAAGCTACGAGTTTTGTAAAATAATCGATTAGATATAAGGAAAAAATCTAGTTCTTAGCCTGTTTCGTGTGAGTGTATGCTTTCTCAAACTCTGAATTAAATTGAGTTAATACAATATGTACGAGTACAATAGCTCCCAACATGTGACCACGGTAGCCTAGTAGTCATGGTTTCCGATTCATGGCCGGCGGTTTTTGTTCACTCGCGGGTTCGATCCTAAGCCACTAAAGACCTGCGTGAAGTCGGGGCTGATGCACGTTAAACCTGTCGAGGCTTGACTGTTAATTAATGTCGTTCTTAGAAGCAACGCGAAGGTTACTGGTTACGGACCTCATAATTTTGAACCTTGGCCGAATGACGAGGATGACACCTGAGTTGGCACCTCCCTCTCCTAACTTCCCCACCACGCTATTGGGAGGACTTTGGGGGCCCGACAGATTGAACGTACATCAGCCCCGGCTATACGGCGGGTCTTTAGCGGCCATGGATCGAACCCGCGACTGGACGAAAATCACCGGCCACGAATCCGAAACCTTGACTACAAGGCTACAGCGACCACACCAGGAAAATGGGTAAAAATATCCAGCGAAACAACATAAATTATTTCAAATTAATGCCCATCGTTTGAAAGGTATTCTAAATGCAAAAGCAAATGCAACGAAATGTTAATTTACGCCTTTTACAAATTTTTTAAAGGGATTGAAACTAGGTGGTAGCCACTGTAGCCTAGTGGTCATGGTTTCAGACTCGTGGGCAGCGGTTTTCGTTCAGTCGCGGGTTCGATCCTTGCCACTGAACACCTGCCGTGTAGCCGGGGCTGATACACATTAAAAAGTCTTCCCGAAGGCGTGATGTGAAAATTAGGAGAGGAGGTGCCAGCTGAGGTGTCATCCTCGTCATTTGACCGTGGTTCAAAATTACGAGGTCCGTCGCCAATAGCCCTCGTCTTGCTTCTTTTGCCTCGTTAATGTAAAACTAAACGTATACTCAATTTTGCAACTTAGATATCTGTAACGACAACATAAAATTTATAGTAATTAAAATATTGTCGATTCCTCATTTTTGTTTCTTAGTCTAATATACATTTTATAATGTGAATTCTATTGCTCTTATAAATATTGAATTTAAAAATAAGTAATTAATAATATTGTTTTAAGTCTTTCAGAGAGAGAGGAAGAAAGTGATAAATATATACTCAATTTTGGAAGCTACTGTATATAAGGCAAGATTTATTAATGTCCCAAAAAAGTGAGTTTGATGAAAAGTTAAAAAAAATATTCTCCCACAATTGATGAGACTCGTAGATAGCTACAAGGCTAACAAATTGATTAATTGCTAATAATATTATACAAATCGCAAATTAATACACATTAAAATGATTCGAAATTAATATCTTAAAATTGAAAAAGAAAAATTCAATGCATGTGTAAAAGTAACTTAATACTAAAGAAATATAGTCTTACTCGGATGTTACTGTTTCAAAACTCTCACTTTGTCATTTATAATGTCTTTTCTCGAATTTTACGATAATTACTGCATCTCCTCCGACTCACTATCACAGTTGAATATCAAGATGCCTTCAAAAATGAAACCCGAGTTGTTTTATAGCTCATTATACAGCTAAACAGAAATTTATTACTCTTTCCCTCTGGGATATATTTTGTGAGAAATAAACTGTAACTGTATATTTTGCGAATGACTTTCATGACTCCATCAGCCGTTTTATTTAATTATATTAGTAGAGTTTTCTATTCTTGCCATAAAATAAGCTCATTTTTCATATCAAAGTTACTCTAAATAGATTTAAATTAAATGATGAAGTCTAATTATTACATTTAATTGCTATATCAGAATAGTAAAAAAAGTTGAGAGGCACTAAATTATGTGATTGTTTTTAAGTAAATTTTTGTATGCGCATATGGGTTTTTTTTATCGTAACAAAGCGATTTTTAACGCAGACTCGACTGTGAATGCAAGCGATTTCCACACACACACATGCGCGGATCCTATTTCTCTGCATACATTAAAAAAGTTCGAGGTCTCCGAGAAAAAATACAAATTATTCAAAAATGTGAAATTTGAATTCGTCCCATGCCCCTTTTGGGCTGCACCGAATAAAATGGTTCCGGAAGTTCAAAACACGAAGATCTTTTTGAATTTATTCAAAACAAATGAACGGGAGAATAGGAAATTTAATTCTGTCTTCCAGCATTTCACTTATCAGGAGATTTATGAGACGGTTTTATTCGATTCTACATGTCTGCATGAGATACATTCATCAAGATTATGCAGGTATTTTAGACTCAGACAAGAGCAAGGCAAAGGTCAAAATGCTCTTCTACAGAAACGACACGAAAAGAAATTTTCTCTTTGCTTTTCGCATTTAAATGTCGTTTGAAAATCGCGAAAGGGGTATTGCACAAGATTTGACATGAAATCTGACCTAAAACTACATTCTTTAGACAAGTATAGTAATAGATAAATCACGATTGCATTTCGACTATTGTGTCTCTTGATCAAACGAGAAAAATTGTCTTTGAAAGTGGTTCTCTTTTATTTTTCTCCCTCTTTGAATTTTTTTTTTCTCCTAAAGAAATGGAACCTAAAAGATTTCTACTTCGTGTGGGTTAAGATAACTCATTACAGAAGCCCAAAGAAATTTCTGAAAACCGAATGTATAGTAATATTACGTTATAAAATACATAATTCATAGATCTCCTCAACAAACACACAAATCATATAACTATAAGAAAATATCAAAATTGATTGTTGAATTTTTCTACCTCATTTTTCCTTTCTAAGGTTCAAAAGTACATTTAATGTTAATAATATACCTTATCATTTTGAACAATGGTCTAAGTATGAGATCGACACCGAAGTTGGCATCAAACTCTCTACATCAACGCCATACAGTTTTAGTTTAGTTTTTATTAACGTCGTACTACAAATAACACGAGGGCTATTGGCGAAGGACCTCGTAATTTTGAACCTCGGTCAAGTGACGAGGACGACACTTGAACTGGCACCCATTCTCCTAACTTCCACACCACGCCAACGGGAGGATTTTGGGCCCCGACAGATTTAACGTGCATCAGCCCCGGCTACACGGTGGGTCTTTGGCGGCCAAAGATCGAACCCGCGACTGAACGAAAACCGCCGGCTACGAATCCGAAGCCATGACCACTAGGCTACAGCGGCCATGTAATTAATCATACAAAAATACTTCGATTTTTTTTTCTTTCTATATAACCTTTTCTATCCTCTAAACATTTTTCAAAGTATCTATAATTCTGATTTAATGTTTGCTTCTGTATATTTTGAATTTAGTAATTTAATCTATTTCTTTATATATATTTGAATTATACTGACTTCATCATATACATACATATGAAACAATCTCATGGACTCTTATATTTGACTAGTTGGTATTCAGCCAAATAATAATTCACAAGGATCGAATCCGCTACTGAACGAAAACCGCCGGCCGTGAATCCGAAACTAGACTAGACCAGATCCATTAGACCATTAGACTACCACGGCCACTCCACGCCACACAAACGTAAGGACTTAGAGCTACTTCAAATTTAACGGAAGTCAGTTCTTGTCACCCAAAAGTCTTTTAAAAAAATTAATGAAGCTCAAACCCGCTGTCCATCAGTTACGAATCCATTCTATCTATCAGACTGAGAATCCTCATGAAGATTTTTTAATGTATTTTAAAGTCAGGTATGAAAGCTCCCTTTTCTTTCCAGAAGGTTACGTTGCCTAATAATGCCGCACTTATGTGACTATAATAAAATAAGGACGAATTTAAACATCCATCTACCATGAAATAAAGTGGCACTCAGATACATCTATTCTTTAGTTTAGTTCTTATTAACTTCGCACTAGAAGCAACACGAGGGCTATTGGCGACGGACCTCGTAATTTTGAACCACGGTCAAGTGACGAGGATGACACCTGAACTGGCTCCCCCTCTCCTATCTTCCACGACAGCGAGAGGACTTTGGGCCCCGAACAGATTTAACGTGCATCAGCCCCGGCTACACGGCGTGTCTTTAGCGGTCAAGGATCGAACCCGCGACTGAACGAAAACCGCCGGCCACGAATACGAAGCCATGACCACTAGGCTACCGCGGCCAGATACATCTATATTGAAATCAGATTTCATTTAATAAACTTTATTTAAATATCTTTTATACAGTGTATGTTATTTTTTTTATACAATTGTTACTTCTCCAGACAAATTTTGAAACATCTTACCTAACATACCAAATACTCCTGTCTCAACAGAGGAATATAAATTACTTTTTGATCCCATTGGTGTGATATCGTTATATATATATTGTAAAAATGTATATTATAGTACAACATACAATAACACTGTATTTAAAATAATATTTAAAAATATATTTATCGAAAAATATTGATTTTACTAAAATGAGAGTAAAAGAATGACAAATTTCATTTATCCTAATTTCACTGAATTTCAATACATTAAATAGTTATCACAGATTTTAAAAAGAGAAAGTTCTTACAAATATTCATCAAATCATTTATATATCATAAAATTACAATTTAGAAATAAAAGGATTCATTGTTTTCAGAAACACCAGGCACGTTCTGTAATATATTGTTGAAATTTCTCCCGTTATTTTTAATATAGTCATGTCATATAAATGATCACAACTTCTGGAACAATCGACAATTTCGTTTCAAGAAATAACACACTTTTTGTAAAGAAAAATAGAAGCTGACCGGACTTCAATAACTCGTAATTATAGTCACAATAAAATGAAAAACCCTGTTAACACATTAGCAGACAGTAAGAACTGTAATGAAGGGCTTGGTTTTGTTTTGTTTATATTAACGTCGCACTAGAAGCAACACGAGGGGTATTGGCGACGGATCTCATAATTTTGAGCCTTGGTCAAGTGACGAGGACGACACCTGAGCTGGCACTCTCTCTCTCCTAACTTCCACACCACGCCAACGAGAGGACTTTGGGCCCCAACAGATTTAACGTGCATCAGCCCGGCTACATGGGGGGTCTTTCGGGGCATCAAAGCTCGAACCCGCGACTCGACGAAAATCGCCGGCCACTAATCCGAAACCATGACCACTAGGCTGCCGTGGCCACACATGAGGTGTTAAGATGGTTAGATAATTTATTATTAAACTAATCTAAAATTCAAATTTTAATAATCTATAGTTTCCCGAATGTTCAAGATGTTATATTTTAATGGTTATGTGAATGTTATTGCATCCAAACCAAATGGCGCACTTCTAGTTGACGCAATGTGCCAGTTAACGGAAATTTTTATATAAGCACAAAAAGAACAAAATAAAATTTAAAAAAAAATTGGAATTGGCTTTGCTAATTTCTATTTAACATGTAGTAATGATTTTTTTTTTCTTATCGGTTTATAAAAGGCCTTCATCTTTGGTAGCGAACTCAGTCGACGATGAAAGTTGAGAGTGTTTATATTGACAGCCAACATCTTCACAATCTATATCCCTGGCTCACCAAAATGATTATTAATTAGCGTACTTCCGAAGCCCAGGCTCCTCAGAAACAATTACTATCAAGAAAAGAAAATACCTTCTTCAAATTCTTAATGCATTTTTGTTTTCACAAGAAAAATATTCTAAAGTACAAAAACATTGCCATGTTAACAACAAAAAGAATAAAAGCAAACGATTCTGCCATAAAAATCATTTATTAAATTAGATATAAAAAAATAAGAACAAACTATAAATTATTAAAGTAGATAATAATATTCTGTTCGATTATTAAAATAAAAGCATGCGATAAAATATTAAATTAAATATATTTTCGCAATATAAATATACAGAAAACAAACTAAATGTAATTATTGTTTTCATAATGTATGATAATGTCAATCTTTTGAACCTGACACCCCATGTACCTTTATTTTATGCGAACACATTTTTGTTGACTCCATTTTCTCAAAACAACAACATGTTAGCACTTGGTATACTCAATGATCCAGTTAACCAGGACATTAAAGTACAAAATAACAAATAATTAACGCTATTTATACTGAAAACATTATAATTTGGATGAAACTCACGACGTTAACGCTCCTCAGCAACTGCAGCTAGCGCCCTCTCTAAAAAACATTGGTAAAAAAATATAAATTTTTTAAAATCCAGAATAAAAACAATGGAATTGTGAAATGCCAGAAGGCATTTTAATCACCTAGTCCTACAAGACTTGTTACGATTTAAGGAAACACGAGCGATGTTTTAGCGAACGTGAAGAGTATACAAGTTGAAACATTATTGAGAAAATTATTCAATTTGTGTAACTTTTATGCAAATAGTTTTACTTGTATGTATATAAAAGTGGAACAATTCTATGTTATTTAACATTTTTTTTCGCCATCAGCGTTGTTGACAATGTTAAATTTAAATGTCAAAGCATTCATGTCATTTTACATCACAATTAAAATAAATGATACATCATTCTTTCACGTCAACGAATATGTTAAAAATTGTAAGAATTTTCCATTACCGCGCTAAGCTCCTAAAACCCTCGGATCAAAGGCAGGCGCGGCTTAAAATACCTCTAAGCCAAGGCTGAAGAGCCTGGTGTGTTGCTGAAGTAAACACGCGCCTCCGAGGTTGTCATACTCCAGACACAACTCATAAATCTCCCGGGCCCTTCCCGAAGGAGTTACAAAGTAGTTATCTCTCTGGGATATCCTCGAAACAACTTTATGGCTAACAATACTTTTGGTCTTTCACATCATTCAAACAAATGGGTTCGTTATTTCTCCATTTGCTGCTTGTCTTCATTATTTCTGTCGAGAGTGCGGTAAGGTAATGCGGAAATAGTACAGTATGTGTCAGTGTAACTGAAGAAAATATTTATTCCGATTAGATCCGATGCGTCATCAGTGCGAGATCGTTCCTCAGTCTCCTGCCATCAGTTAAGTGATTTAGTCAATTGTAATGAAAATAATACCGACAGAATGATTTTTAAGTACATATTTGGCAAATGCCATTGATTATCATCGTATATAATACTTATGTAAGGTCATGCCCATATCTCTATTTCTCTTTCTTTCAATAAGATTTAATGGAACCTAAGAAAATTTATGCCATAAGAAAGACGCTTTGATGAAGAGTTGGTGAATGTGACTGAACTGATCATTACGGCTCTAGATTTATAAATGGAGATTAAAAAATTATATCCTTGAACGTGTGAACAGTTAATTAGATTTATAAAATAAATCTAAAAATTGAGATGTAAAAGTGTATACGATTGTTCTTAAATAGTTAGCCAGATATTTTAAGTTTAACAAATGTATACATGCTAATAAGCTATAATTAAGAATCATTTTATGTATTAGACAGTTTATCATATTTTTAAAGTTATTCTTTAAAAACCAAATTTATATTTCGGCTTTGGATGTTTTCGACCCCTTGGAGGGGATGGACAGTTGATTGATCTTAGGTGCCGGCGGCGTATTGAAACCTCCAACACTGGGTCCGAAGAAAAGCTGACCGGTCGCTTTTCGTTGCACCTTTATCAACCAGACCAAAAGAGACGTCACAATCGGACTAGTTATCAAGGTACTTTGACTTCTGGTGTGTTGTTGAAGAGAGTTATCGCAGACTCCATTCCAGTTTCATCGTGATGATATGAAGATAGACATTCTGAACGATATTTGTAGAGAAGGTCACTTTTCCAACCATTGCTGCAATTGATAACATCCTCTCCCTGTTGTGTCAAGTTTTGCATGGAACAGTTTTTCATTTGGAGTCATCGGTTGTCTTTAGTTGAGTGGCGAGTCTATTTGACGCGTGTGCCGCAGCCGGTGTATCACTAGCTGTAATTTATGTTTGTCTTTATGAGAAACATAGAGGCAAGTGTTTTTCGTCGGGGGCATATGCAATCCAGTAGTTCTAGGCTGTGCTGTCGTCTGGTGTTCCAAGTACTGGAGCATCACTTCCACGTTGTGTGGTTTTTACCACGTGGAGGGGGAGGTCAGCAGATGACCTTGGAGTGCCAGAGGCTCTTTCGAGCCCTGGACCGGTGGGTCCGAAGAAAAGTTGACTGATCGCTTTTACTGCGCCCTTATAAACCTGACCAAAAGAGCCATCCTTGTAGGGTTAGTTTTTAAGGTGTTTTGACTTCTGCTACTGATGCTGTTGAAGATAGCCGACACAGTATAATTCGAAAGAAATTCCGGGTTAATCATATTCATAGGAGTTCAGCTCGTCTTTTTTAATTAAGTGCATCAGATATGCATGAATGCGAATAGAGACTATAGTCAACAGTAATGTTAACAATAAAATTATTCTAAAGAATTTTTTCTGATGTTCGGCGTTCAAACAACTTATCTAAACGTTAACAATATAACATAGCGAAATAACATTTGTTGATTTTAAATAATTTTTTTGTTTTGATTGCGATCTATTTATCGGTACAATTAAACATGATTTGTTGATTAGCATACCTTAATTATTTTTTACAAAACAAATTTAAGCAATATTACGTTTAATGTAGTATGATAGTTGATATTTGCATTTCTTTTTAAAGTTATAAGATATAAAATGCATTATAAAAATATATAAATAATATATTCTATAGATTTTAAATATAAATAATTTTATTCTATGTATATCATTTTATATTCTAGGTAAATAAATATAGTCTATATAAAAGTTTTCTAATTCTACATGTAAAACATATATTCTGTAGATAAGAAAATTCTCTAATTTTACATAATTATATATCATACATTCTATGGATGAGAATTCAACTATTACAAATATAAATCATACATTCTATCTATAAGCTTTTTAATTTTGCAGATAAATCATATATTGTACAGATCAGCATTCTAATTTTATAGATAATTCATATATTGTATTGATAAAGTTCTAATTTTACAGATAAATCATGTATTCAATGTATAATTTTTATAATCTTTTACAAATAAATAATATATTATACAGATAAGTTTTGCAATTTTACTGATAAATACTACATGCCATAAATAAATAATTTTCTTCTGATAAATGAGTGTAAAGAATGACAAGAATTTCGAGTAAAATAAAGACACTTTAATTTTTGGTATGATTATTGGGATACATAATCTTTTCCCCAACATTTTTATGAAAAGCGAGGCTCTTATCAACAGAAATAAAATAAAAAAAACATAAAAATTGAAGAATTTTTTTAGAACCATGCACATTTGTTAGTAAGTTAATCACCACTGTTTACCGAGAGATGTTCACAAAACAATGTCTAAGGATGTCCTATATCAAATCCTTAGAGAAAATTTCGAGTTTAATGAAGTCAAGAAAAAAAAATGTTAATGCTAAATCATAGTTATCACATCAGAAAATAATCAAAAAATATTTTAGGTTCCTTCTTATTTATTAGGCGCATTAAATCAAAAGTTTAAAATTTATTGATTAATAAGATGTTTGAATTCCCTATAATAAAAAAACAAAAGCATTTCCAGAATTTTTTGGTGATTATGTATATTATCCGCACTAGAGAGGGAAAAAGAAACAACGAGGAGAAAAACACACGAAAAAAATCATCAAAAATTTATCATAATCTTCAAGACTCGGTTCTCGTTTGATATACAGTGGCTCAAACAATTGAGGATACACCTTACTTTCACTTGATAAATCCAACTTTTAATGAAAATAACACATTAACTAGAATAGAAGTCGTATTTTTACTTTTACACGTAATAAAAGGGTTAATTTACAGTAAAAATAACGAAAATCAACAAAAAAATATCTAAAATTAAAAGTTTCACAAATATTTGAAGTAAACATAGGCAGATCTTTACCTCAAAAAATTAAGGATACACCAATGAAATTTTTTCGATATATTACATGCATAAACAGTATCAGTATTTTGTTGCATGTCCTTTGGCTTTTATAATGTCCTCCAAACGTCTTGGTACCGATTCGACCAATTTCTTAGTGGTATCTGGAGATATTTTATCCCATTCTTCTTGTAACACTTGCTTTAAATGGGCTTTGTTTCTAATCTGGTGTTTTTGGACCGCTGTTTCTAGTGTGGCCCATAAATTTTCTATGACATTGATGTCAGGGGACTGTGGCGGTGTGTGCAATTACTGTTTGCAATGAAAAAGACACCACATTTTGACATTACGTGCCGTGTGTTTGGGGTCGTTGTCGTGCTGAAATATAAAATTTCCATCTAAACCCAATTTTTGTGCACTTTCTTTAAGATTGTTGCGGAGTATGTCTATA
>BMAW01071329.1:324162-363286 GCA_019974015.1 Nephila pilipes | reverse complement strand
ATATATATATATATATATATATATATATATATATATATATATATATAACGCAAATTTAACTTATATTAACTGAAAAATTAGAATTTGTGTTATTTGAACTCAATATTATAAACATATTTTACTTATTTAATTCGATAATACTAGGCTCATCCAATATATCCTTAAAAATGCCAAGAGATGGCGCTTGTTTTGTTTTTAGTAAGTATCATAACTCACACTCGACAGCAGTCTAAATCTCATTTACTCGTATACGTAATCATGATGCCTTTGGTACTTCCAAAACTCTTTGTTATTACTTTCCCGGTCGAGGAGATCATTTTCGCCTTTTTTGGTAAATGCTCATCGAAATTGCCAATTAGACCATCTTCGCCCTTTGTTTTTGGAACAGATTCACCGGAAGCAACCCGATGAAAATGAGAGAGGCCGTGTCCAGTCTGATTTCAAAATAGACCAAAAAGTGCAATTATGTGCAGGTTCATCCATCCTATTAATTTAATGTTAATGAATAAATAATAATTTTTTTCCCAATAATTTAGTAGTTCCTTAAGTGTACATTACAACATTTTCTCTGCAGCAGGACGTTCATTCCATTAATTTAATAAATGAATAATAAATGAACATATTTGTTCGATGTTTCAGTTGTTCATTATACGCATACTTTTTCTGGTGCATTATACGTACTTAATTTATTTTTATCTTTTATTTATGGTTAGTAATACATTGACTTTGGGTAGGGTGTCATGAGAGGATGTATTGATGATGTATTGATTTTTTCTTGGAGGATGTATCATTAGGATGTATTGATTTTTTCTTGGAGGATGTATCATTAGGATGTATTGATTTTTGCTTGATTTCCAGTGCATAATGATTAATCCAGTTCTCACCGACGGTCACAACTCGACGCGACAGCAATCTAATTTTGATTTCGCAGCAAATGACTACCAAATCAAAGCTAACTTATGAATCAATGTCAGATTGGTTTCGGCTCCGTTTAACAGTTAATTTTTTAGTTTAGTTTTTATTAACGTCGCACTAAAAGCAACACGAGGGCTATTGGCGACGGACCTCGTAATTTTGATTTTGAACCAAGGTCAAGTGACGAGGACGACGCCTGAGCTGGCATCCCCCTCTCCTAACATCCACACCACATCAACCTCCGCTTAACAGATGACAGCAGCAATGGTAACAATTTACCTTAATGATACCATCCGTTTTCAAATACAGATACTTTTTGATTCACCCTCAAATAAACATATCATTTCAATATTCTAAATCTAATTGTTTATTGGATGATCCTCATTACGATTGTAAAACGTCGTTATTCTTTTAGTTTCCTTCCACATAACCTCTGTCCTTTATATATATATATATATATATATATATATATATATATATATATATAAAAGCATTTATAACATCCGTTGCAACGTTTTCTTGACTTTCTTGCGGGCCCTTTATATGAACGAAGGAAATATAAACCTTTTTTTTTCAACGGAAAACTTTTTTTCTTTTTTTTTTCAACTTTTTGTTTCTCAAAAGCCATTTATTCAATATAGTGATTACTGGTTAGGTGATTAACATTTTTTTTCTAAAGTGCGAAATATTAATATATTTTTTACCCCATCCACCCATTATGAGGAAGTCCCATATAATTAGTGTATCACAATCTTTCTGTACCAGTTAAAAGTTTTCCGTAAATACTTATAGTGCGATGTTATGGAATGCCGTCCGATAAAACAAAGCGTTCTCGGATTAGACGCTGAAGGGAGAGAAACATGAATTGGAGCACTACTGAGTACGAGTTAAAATCTTTCCAAGACTGCTAACACAACCAATAAAACTTAGAGTTAGAACCGAATAAAAAAAAATAATTTGTAAAAGTTTCATGTTTGAAGATTAATCTTTGAAGCAACATCGCGATGGCAAGAATGCAACTACATTTTATTTCTATATTTTTCAATTTGCTTAGAGTCGAAGAGGAAAACACGTAAGTCCGCGGGTTTTTTTTCCTCTTAAAAATCTTTCTTGGAATTGCTTTTGGGATTTTAAGAGATTAGAAAAATCTATATGTATCACGAGCTTATGTGTCGGAACAATAATTTACATAACACCCTACTTCCCCCCATCAAGGCAAGTTGTTTTCGCAAAGCAGACGAGAATTCTGTTTTTTTGGAAAAGTCATAAAAATACCTTCTCTTTCTAGCGTGAATCAACAGAGAAATTTTCAAGCGTAAGAATAGCAGCTAAAAGATTGTAAACAGAGGAGAAATAGGGCAGGTCGCCAAAGAGCGCTCACGCGCCAAAGGTGCAAAGGGTCGCTACAATGTTTATACCACGAATGGAGATTTCGTCAAGGCTGAGCACCATGGAGTCCACAGCGCTGGGCGAATCTATTGAGGGCAAAAATGTCAAAACAAAGGAGTCCGGAAATCGCCTTTCCCTTGAATCTTGCAGACAGAGTATTTTACATCGGGCTAATTTCAGACGGCCAGAGATAGCAGAATAAGGACATGTCCAACACTGATACATCCAATTCAAAGAGGAAATAAAGTCACTTCAAAAAGGCTTCAGTTCTTCCGGAACTAATCTGCTATTAAATTTTTAAATAAAAAGACGAATATAATTATTTTACGACCGAAAAATTCACGACTCTGAAGCTATAAAGACTTTTTCATATGTAGTACCTAATCAACAAATTTTACATTCAGTGACTTCCAGTCAAAACAATCTTAAAAGACAAAATAGCACACGTTTTGTAACTAATAATATTTAGCAGATGATAACATTTTTGAAAAATAACAATGTTTGAATTAAGGATAGGTAAAAGTAAATAACTGAGAACAAATCCTTTACCGGAATTGATAACAATGCGAATTCTAAATTATCTGACATTATTAACTTCCTGGGTTTTATTAATTATTTTAATGAACTCTATACATTCTTCTTAAAACGAAGACTGAAACAGCTCGTTTTATTCCATTTAATGGCTTAAGAGAAATATACAGTGTCTCACAAAAGTGATCGGACACTTGTGCTTTACAAAAGGAAACCGTAATAAAATAAATAAGCAAACATGTACAAATTTTTTGTGGGTGTGTTTCATATTTAAAATTAGTAACAATTATTACATAACATACATTTTGTCAAAATATTAAAATAGCAATTTAATAAAAATACAATTGTTTAGAACGGAGCAAAAAATGGCTCACATAAGTGATCGGACACCATTAGATATGCAACAAAAATCGTCTGAAATAAGCAATAAAAATATTTTTTGGGCGTTTATTTTAACTCAAAAGCAAATGGCAATAATTTATAAAATCGTCTGCAGTATTTCTCTCAAGTTTGTTGTGGAATTTTTGTGTTTTTTAGCTCTGTGCAGTCATGAATGCTAAACGAAAAGAAACTTCGCATGAAATTAGAAAATTAGTTATTAATTTGCATATTGAACGTGGAAAATCTATAAGAAAAACTGCTGAAACAGTTAACTTGAGTCATTCAACAGTTTTCGATATCATTAAACGATATAAAAAGAAGCACATGATTCAGAATAAAAGAAGACTTGGCCGACCATCGAAGCTATCCAATGGAATAAAGCGAATTATCGTTCGAAATATTAAAAAAAATCCAAGAAAGAGTGCTCCTAAAGTTGCTGCTGAATTACAAGCATTATATGGAATAATTGTTAATCCTGAGACTATTAGAAGGGTAATTCGATCTGCTGGATATCACGGTAGAGTAGCCAGGAAAAAATTCTTCGTAAGTGAAAAGAATAGAAAACTCAGATTAGCTTTCGCAAAATCCAACATAAATAAGAATTCTGATTACTGGAATAAAGTAATATTTGCTGATGAGAGTAAATTTAATATATTTGGTTCTGACGGTAGAATCTTGGTGTGGAGAAAACCCAGGGAAGAATTTCGCAAACAGAACTTGCTGCCAACAGTAAAACATGGAGGAGGAGGAGTTATGGTGTGGGGGTGTATGTCGTCCGCTGGAGTTGGTAATCTTGTTTTTATTGACAGTATAATGGATCAGTACAAGTATATTGACATTTTAAACCAAAATTTGAAATCTTCAGCACGAAAATTGAACCTTCACAACGATTTTAAATTCTACCAGGACAATGACCCCAAGCACACTGCTTTGAACGTTAGACTCTGGCTGCTGTATAACTGTCCTGAAATAATAAAAACACCACCACAATCTCCAGACTTAAATCCCATAGAGAATATTTGGCAAGAATTGGAATCAAGAATTCGCAAACACACCATTTCTTCAAAGCAACAATTAAAATCGGTGCTTCAAGAAGAATGGGGTAAAATCACTCCAGAAATCACAAAAAAATTAGTCGAATCCATCCCAAGAAGATTAAATCATGTTTTAAAAGTAAAAGGAAATCCAACAAAATATTAAAATCTTTTAAAAAGTAAAATTTTTGGATAAATATTTGATGGGAAAGTAAGTGTCCGATCACTTATGTGAGCCATTTTTTGCTCCGTTCTAAACAATTGTATTTTTATTAAATTGCTATTTTAATATTTTGACAAAATGTATGTTATGTAATAATTGTTACTAATTTTAAATATGAAACACACCCACAAAAAATTTGTACATGTTTGCTTATTTATTTTATTACAGTTTCCTTTTGTAAAGCACAAGTGTCCGATCACTTTTGTGAGACACTGTATATAAATATGTTCATGAGCATAAAAATAAAAGTTTGTCTTCGAATTAAATTTTCACCTAATTTTTGTGAAGGACGGTTATGAGAATACAAGAGAAGTTATGCGAATATTAAAAACTTCGAATTTCATTCTTAACCAGAGAGGGGTAAAGTAGAAATTTACTATGAGAGTTCGACTTTTTAAAACAGCATTATAATTTTATATTCTAACAGTTAATTGTATTAGCTGAAATATATATGTAATAAATATAATAATATTGATTACACTCACAATAAATATAGCATATTATTAACGTTACTCACAAAATGTAATTAATTGTTATAATAAATGCTTAATAAAATTAGCTTAACACGTTGAATGACATGAGGGGGGGGGTCACAGGTGAATTAAATATGTAAAATATAAATATGGAATGTAAAAGCATTTCTTTGATCAAATTTTTATTTAAAGATATACTAAAAATATTTTTTTTAACGCAAAATACCATATTAGCTAGAATTTAACGCGGTATCAAAGTTTTTTTTTTATAAAGATAATTAGAAAAAAAATGAATTTAATGCGATCCACATGCATTTTACATAAAACAGAATTTAAAAAAATATAATTTAGTCAGATAAGCGTTTATTAAAAATAATTATTAACACAGGTTATATTCAGGGCAATAAAATTAAGCAACGTAAAGGTTTGGGCGTACTAATGAGTGGTTACATTTAATTACCTAGACCTCGTATTGAACGCGAGTGTGAATATTTTAGCGGGAAATGATTAGTCAAAAAATATCACGTTATATCCGGGATAATACGGTAATATATAATTTATAACAACTTGAGGCATTAATACTTGTTTTGATCTCATGTATATGTAAATAACTATGGTACTTAATTTATCAATAATTCTTAGATATATACTGTTAGAGACACTTAACTAAGATAACTCGAAATTCTTTTAACACGAAATATGTTTCTGTCGCCACAGTTTCGAGTTTAACGTTCTTCACTGTATTTAGATTTTATTAAACATTTGGATCCCCTCACCCCCTACTCACATAAAGGGTGAAAAAAAAGTAAATTTTTAACTTTAGTTGGTTTAACCTTCGCATCAGATCTAGACAGATGCATTGAGCCATGAAAAAAAAAAAAAAAAAAAAGTGCGACCTTCGAAGATAGATAATTCTAATAAAATCGAGACGTGGAAATGGACTTTCCCAACAGATGCAGTCTGTAAACATCTCCCCCGAATTCGTTGACATACTGTATGCTGTTGTCGATAAGATACTGGGTTGGATCCCCACGGGGAGAATGAAAAGCGCCCACCTCTTGATAAATTTTCAAGGTCACGTTTTCTGGGGGTAAAGGACATTGCACTCGTTGGGCTTTCACTGATACAGGTTTGGAGCCTAAAGAGGCCCCAAACGCTCGAACCCTCCTCCAGGCACTTTGTTAAATATTTGCTTTTTAGAACAAGCGTATTCTTGAGCACCATTTTGCACTCATACTCTTAATCTGTATCTTATGACCTCGAAATAACATTTCTGTCCCAGAAGTGTCTATAATAATCGGGCTATGATATCAGACCACTTGCTTAACAATTATATCGGACGATGTTGATGAATTAGAAACGTTTCAAATGAAAAGCGTGGAAAAGAATAGAAATTCGGACAGACTCTTTCTCGAAAACGTTTTAGTGGAACCGATGACTTAAGTTGATAGTGACTGCAAATATTCCGACTTTTTCGATAACGGATAATTCGGAAATATTTTCAATTATAATCGGTACATACCAATTCTTTAAGTCATGGATGTAAAATGAAAATTCATTAAAATAAGACATTTATTTGATTCCTGTGTATACTGCGACATAAGTATATGAAAATAAATTATATTCTCAATATGAATAATGTATATAAATTTAAGCAATTTAACAATGAATTATGCAAGTAATACTTAAAAGTGAATAAATATTTGTAATGGAACGAATAAAAAAATTGTTGGAGAAATTGCTCGGGTATATATATATATATATATAAATACACGTAAGACTCGTTCTTACATACTCGTTAAACCAGACACGAAATTTATTAAAAAAATAATAGTTACAAGTCACAAATTTTTGTAAAAAAAAAAAAATAATAATTCGATATAAAAACCAACGTTTTTAAAAACAACGTTTTTATATAGTGGCAAAGTTTATTAGAGAAAATTATTGAAATATTAGTTAAAACTGTTAGTTATTTTTAACTTTAAAATTCACTTAAAAAGAGACATTTGTGACAGTATTAAAAAATTCATAATACTCATAAAATCAAAACATGCATTTGAAAGTTTGTAAGTCATTATATTAAAAAAAATGGGAACCAGAATTCAGAAAAAATTATTGTGATAAGACATGACGCCAAATATTGGAAACTTTCTTTCTTGCGAATGATTACTGACTAAAAGTCAGCAACCCTTACTATCTCGGAGATTGTAAAGGGGAGATAGTATCTCCCCTTTGCGAGTACAAAAGGTTTACGATAACCTCATGCGGTGTGGGGAGTGCCCGGTGCTCCCAGAGGGGGAAAGAAATTTTTCCCTCAATCTTAAAAGAGCCTAGAGGAAAGAATATTTTGACTTATTAAAATTATTGAAATATTAGTTAAAACTTGTCGCAAACGTATAAATATTGCATTGTTAGGCGAATACGAACGATTCCCAAAATTTCAAAGCTCTAGCTTGATGGGAAGTTGGTTAAATTAACGATCGAAAATTTGATGACACACACACTCACACACACACACACCAAGTGAAATTCAGAAAAACGTTGTAAAAAAAGATTTAGCCACCAAAAGTACTAACTTTTTTTTTTTAAAAAAAAATAATTTTTGTTCAAATTTTCTATACAAAGAGAGAGAGAGAGAGGTCTGAGATACCTAAATACACTTTATCGTACACTCCACACAAATTAATTCTGTTTTAAAGCTGGCGATAAAATATTAAAGTAAACATATTCTTTTTAGATATTAACATTAAAACAAGGTGTGTGTGTATATATATATATATATGTCTTGTTCCTTTTTTTTTAATATAAATTATTCAATTGAACATCTTAAGCTAAATATATTTATTGCATCCGTAAAATGAAAATATAATTAATCTATTTTTTATTTCAATGAGGCTACAACGATTCAAACGGAAACCATTGTGAATCGGTAGAGTGATTGGATTTATAGACGTTGTTACAGAAGCAACACGAGGGCTATTTTAGACGGACTTCGATCAAGTGACGAGAACGACATCTGAGATAGCATCTTCCTCCTCGTATTCCCATACCACGCCAACGGGAGGACTTTTAATCACGACATATTTAGTGTGCATCAGCTCCGCCTATACGGCGTGTCTTCAATGCCTTAAGGCTCGAACCCGCGAATCGACCATAACCACTAGGCTATCGCTGTTACGTGAATCGGTTGGAAAAAATCGGATTAAACCAGACACTTGCATTTAACACTTTATTTTGAAAAGTGGTCAGGGACGACATTCTGTGGTGGTAGAAAAACAAAAGCTCCTTTTGTGCCTATTATATATTTAAACATATCTTCTATTTGCAACATATTTTTTAAAATAAGTACGTAAGAAATATAACTGATCAACACTTATATCTTCTAACTATGATTGCTACCACAGTAGCCTAGTGGTCAGGTGGTCGCAGACTCGCTGGTGGTGGTTTTCATTGTGTCATGGGTTCGAGCCTTGATGCCACTAAAGACCCACCGTGTATCTGGGACTGATGCATGATAAAACTGTCAAGGTACGAAATCCTTCTATTGGCGTACTGTGGAAACTTGGAAAGAGAGAAAGAGAAAAGGCAAGTGTAGTTCTCGTCATTTGACCAAGGTACAAAATTACAAGGTCCGTTGCCAATAGCTATGGTGTTGTTTTTAGTGCGACTTTAATAAAACCAACCAATCTAATTGGGATCTGTGATGTAATTGTTTATTAATGTGGCACTGGAAGTAATACGAGGGTCAATGGTGAAAGATCTTGTAATTTTGAATCACGATCAAGTAACGAGAAATACACATGAGGTGGTACCTTCCTCTCCTATCTTCCACACCACATCAATGGAAGGACTTTGAGCCACTGCAGATTTAACGTGCATCAGCCCCGACTACACGGCGAGTCTTTTGTGACATCAGAGCTCGAACCCCACGAATCGACCTAAACCACCGGCTGCGAGTCCGTGACTATGACTGCTAGGCTACCGTGGCCTCCAATTGTGATCTAATTTTTGTAAAAAAATAATTTTACCGTAGAAAAAGCTCTTTCAGATATCATACTTTTTGGTTTAATAATTATTAAATAATTATCACTGTTTGATCTGATTGTTTATTTACATCGCACTGAGAAGCAACACGAGGGTGTCGCTATCTGAATATATTTCCTTCATATATTTTCCGGGTAAAAATACAACAATTCTTTTTTAATGATTTTATTATATACTTTGTGTGTCAGAGGTAGGTTATTACGTCAAGTTTCTGATTTTGTTTTGATTAATAAGCTAAGTTTCTCTATCATAAATAAAGCAGTTGTAAATGTCGAAGGAAATTGTGTATACTGAATTTTCGTTTGACTGATAATTAATGTCGTTCTTAGAAGCAACACGAAGGTTACTGGTTTGGACCTCATAATTTTGAACCACGGTCAAGCGACGAGGACGACACCTGAGCTGGCACCCACTCTCCTAATTACCACGCCAACGGGAGGACTTTGGGCCCCGACAGATTTAACGTGCTTCAGCCCCGGCAACACGGCAGGTCTTGAGTGACATCAAGGCTCGAACCCGCGATTCAAAAATCAACGAAAACCGCCAGCCACGAATCCGAAACAATGACCACTAGGCTACTGCGGCAATCTTTGACAATGAACATAAAACTGTATGAAAAGTGCTCAAGTTATTGCGCTTCTGACCTCGTCCGTAAAAAAAATTGGCGCATAGTATGCAAAAGGTTGGCCACCCCTGATCTAAGGTAATGTGCATCACCAAGGTAATTTGCACGTTACTTTATTTACGCTCTTTAACGTTAACAATGTCACGTTTCAGAAATAATCCTGCTCAAAAGATAAGTTGTTATGAATATTCTTAAAATTATATGCATGAACAAAAAAGTGCATAGCAATCGATTATTGAAAAATGACCCTTAAATATTGGATTTATGTTGCATATTAGTATAATATCACATTTAATAGATAGTGCACTTGCTTTTGAAGACTATTATCTATTTTGGTAAAATAAATAAGTAACAAGTATTTTCTAAAGAAATGATCAATGCATTTAAAAAAAAAAGTTTTTGATCGTTATAATCGAAAAATATTTGTCATAAAAAAATTCATAGTTTAATTATGGAATAAGTCTAGATATGTACAATAGAATACAATTTCCTATTTCCATAAAAAATTAACATGAAAAAATATATATAAAGTATAATATTTGTAAACAAACAATGTACAATCTTATAGTGTAGAAAACATTCATACGATGCACATAATCTCAAATGCTTAGAGTAGCATTTTATTAATGCTCCGTAGGATATCCTTTAGCTTGAATAATTGCTCCGAGCCTTTGCATATAGATGCAGTCAAATTTGATGTCATTAGACAAGAAATGATGCCCCATACTTTTTTTAAGAGCGGTTATTAAGTCATGTATATTGGAAACCGACTTGATTGGAATATTTTAATCAAGAATTTACCAAGAATGTTCCATGGAATTAATATCTGATGATAGAGGAGGGAAATGCCTAAATTTAGTAGCTTTATATAAAAATCATAAACCGCGTATTTAAATCTGTATTCTTGGATCTTTCTCATGCATAAAAACATAATGACCATGACAACTCTTTTTTGAAAAGAACTAGACTACTGGTATTTTTCAAAATGTCAATATAAAGTTGGTGATTCATGATACTATTAATTGGGACTTAATTTACTTATACAAGGTACTGATACATTCCCCCAAACAAGCGCGCTTCTATATCAGTGTTTTATTTGTTGGGGGTAAATTTCTTGGATGCATTTGGTTTCGTTTCCTTCACACAATTTGCTTACCCTCCGATCCAAAAAGGTGAAACTTACTTTCACCAGAAAAAAATAATTTGGTTCCAGCACTCTGGGCTTTCGTTTAGGTATTTTATAGCGAATCATAATCGAAATTTCCGATTTTTCTGATTCACAAAGAATTTTTTTCGAACTATACGGCCGTGGAGACATTGTTGTCTACGTGCTATTTGAACCGTACCTACATATATAACAATACCTCTTCTTTTTAATTCTGCTATAAGCTTAGAAACACTTAATTTCGGATTTTTTTCAACGAACGGGGTAGAAAATGTCTGTTAACAGAGGTAAATAACGATAGTGATCCATGAGAGAGTGATTATTTATTAACGTCGCACTGAGAAGTAACACTAGGGTTATTGGCAATGGACCTCATAATTTTGAACCTCGGTCAAGTGACGAGGACAGCCTCTGAGCTAACATCACCCTCTCCTAACTTCCACACCACGGCAAAGGGAGGAGTTTGGGACTTGCAACAGCCCCGCTTCACGGCGGATCTTTAATGACATCAAGACTCGAACCCAGCACTCGACAAAAACACCAACCAGGGTCCACGACCATGGCCACTAGGCTATCGCGCCCACGAGATAGAGACCCAAGTGAGGAAACATTATGTAATATTTTAGATGTAGTAAATTTTGTAGTAATATAGTCCGTTGTAAAACGTGGTCTACCTACTATTAACGAAATTTCTCTACATATTTTACTGTCGCTATGATGTTATTAATCGATTTTCTTATAGAATAACAGGTTTCTTTAGATTTACAACCCATATAAAAATTTTTGCTTTGTCTACTAAACTTGAAATTCGTTATATCATCGTATACTAGCCTTAAAATACGTTATGTCATTTATCTCGGTTAAGAATTTACAGATTCAATCCAAAAACACAAAAGTTTGCATTTGTTTTAATGTATGAATACTTTTTACATCTCTCAAAATCACAAAACCTCCGTTTTCTGTTCGTATATTTGAAAAGAAATCAAACATTTATTTTAATTTTTTACTCCACATTCATAGTTGTAAAATGTTTTTTTTTTTTTTTTTTTTATTATTATTTATTAGATGCTAACTTTTGAATTAGTTTTAATCAACTAGTATTCATATAAGTTTCTCTCGCCAAAACGCGCTTGTGCGAATACTTCTACACTCACTGTACCTCAGGTAGCATTGATTTTTGGTAGGCATTCTAAAATATTACCATTTTCGGAATAATTTGTTGTTAATAATAAACAATGATTATATATATATATATATATGTGTGTGTGTGTGTGTGTAAGATTATATTTTTTCTATATATTTTTTTACGTGTGTAAGATTACATTTTTTCTATATAAAAAATTTTATTTCTAAATTTTATGAAATTTTAATTACATGTCATAATAAATACAATGTGCAGTTACATTTACTGTAGTGCTAGAACAGCAAAATTAAAATTTAATTAATTATAGTGATTTAATATATTTAATAAATACAGGGTAGTTATGATACATATAACTAAACCAAATAAATTAATTCAATTATAATTCGTTACTAATAACGTATACATTGTATATGTGAAGAAAATTAAGACTGAAGACCTTCCCCCTCGCCCGAAGTAATTTTTCGGTTATGTCTCTATGCAAGGTTTCCAGACATGTCTCAAAATTTCCAGAAGAAAGTTTCCGTTGAAAAAAAAAATGACTTTTCTTATCTTGGTAAATTTCTTCACACACATTAAAAAGTGGCATCGTCTGTAAAACCAGTTCTGTAAGCTATGCTATGGGAAACAAAGTTAAAAATCTTTAGTAAATTAGAAATAACTTATATTCCCTTTGGGGGGGGGGGGGGAGAAGTATTCACAGGCGAATAATACCATCTTTTTGAATTCATTATTGATTTCTTAAATTTGATATTAATATACATTTTCTTAAAACTTAGTTTATGCACATGCTTGAATACATTTCATATAGCTTAAGCATATCGCATATTTGCTTCAAAAGGCTTGTGGAAACAGGAACAATCATATATGTATTTATGTTTTTAACCCAAGATAACCACGTGCTTGAAAAAACCTTCTCCTGTCAGTTCTTTTGAAGAGAAAAAAATTACGCCTGACATTTCTAGTTTTATTGGCACTTCTCGAAATCAAGGTCATCAAAAAGAAGCCTAAAGGAATTAATTCCATTTTTTTATCAGGAATATTTCGGAGAAATGGATAAGAAGATAACTGACCCGCGCGTGGTATATCCTAAAGGAAGAAGCCATTTAATATCATCAAACGAATTTCAGATCTGTATAGAATAAAACAACGCAAGTTAAAGTGACGAGCCTCTATGCTCTTGAACAGGTTTTAAATTTTTTTTTATTTGCTGCCCTTTCATTTGAATAAGCATTTTTACCCCCTTGGGTACAGGTGTACATAACAGAGGTATTCGACGGCATTGCCTTCGAAAATTTAGTGTTGCCAGATAGGAATGGTAAATTTTCTTAGATTACACATCCTTTATTCCCTAAATAGCCTCGTTTTGTGAATTTTTTTGGAAGATAGTTTTTCCAACACTAAACGATGGTTCAATTATTGAGTTTTGGAAACAGTCTACGGCACAAAAATGTCCTAAAACCAAGTAGTGGGTACAGAAACTAATCTCCGTTTTCTGTATTTTTCATATTGTTGTGAGTGTTTGTATTCAAAATTTAAATTTATTAAAATTAAGCATTGATCTGTTTTAACTGAACTGCATTTAGCTGAGCTTGTGCGAACCCGTTTTTACCAAAGGCAGTAAGTCCCATGTAAAGAAGTAGAATAAAATTGTATAAGAATGCTTAAGGCTACTTTTTTTTTAAAAAACTTAAGATTTAATTCTGTGTTTCTGCATAAATCGGGAAATTACACTTAAGCATTCATTTGGTGAATGACTTATATTCTGAGTACCAGTGAAGCCTGATGCCAATAACAGCTAGGAAGCTAGGTGCGTAGGAAGGGATGGGAACAGTGTCGAAAAGTGAATTGTGTATTACATAGAAAAGCCATAAACCTTACAGGTACAACAAGAATTTTCAAAACCCAATAACGAAGTTATGGAGGAATTACTTTTCGAATAAATCTCGAATCTTCTACATAATTTAGAATAAATTACTAGTGCTTTATGTCGGAAGATACATAGGAAACTAAAACTTTTCTGAATTGGAGATATTTTCCCGAATAAACATTTCGATACCGATGTCCATGACACGCACACACTTTTTTTACATAAACGTCTAACTATTATGTGAATAATTTATATATATTTAGGGCATTTTTAGCACATGTTATAGCTATCTGAAAAATATTACATATTATATAATATTCTAAATTGCAACAGAATAAAAGTAAAACCAATAAAAAGAAAATATCGAATTATTTTTGTGCAATTGGTTAATACTGGGAATTAAACAGAAATAATAAAATTAAATGTTATTTATTATTAATAAATACTAAGATAATTTATTGTAATGTATACTTTTAATTAATTTACTATTACTCTAATTTTTACTTTTATATTATTTATTGTAAATGAGTTATTAAATTTAAATAAACTATTACTTCTCAGTGTAATTTCATGGTTACGATCTAGGCATCGAATATATTTGATATTAGTTTGTAAGTAACCCTACTACGAAAGCTTTAATTTCAGTTATACATAATATTTGGAAAAAATAAATACTGTTGAAGAACTGTACATCGGATAAATTCATCCGATAAGGAAATGTTCATTTTTAATAATTCGTTATCAGGATGCGAGAGCAGTTTATCCAACACAAACAGAACAAAAACAGAATTTAAACACAACGTTGTTGAATTCGATAAACCAAAATGTTTTCTCGACCGGTCGTACATTGGCCACCGGGTATTGGAAGAGTACCTTTGCTGAGTACCGATAGCTGCTGCTCCCAGGGGTCACAGATAAGCATTATCTGTGAACAGAGATAAGGACCGCGCTATCCAGAATTAAACGAAAAAGTAGACGGATTATCGCTAACAATAAAGGAGCGATCGAAGTCCACAACCAAGGTTTTCTCAAGGTTACACTTGATGATATTTCGCATGAAATATTCACAGATAGGGACACATTTAAAATAGATGGATACTCTCTTTTCTCTGCTCTTGCTTCATGGTCAAAGGCCCGCTGTTACGTAATCCTATTACCCGCCTCGTCTGTCTTCTTAAATGTTTCTGCAATCACACATCAAGCACAAATAAAGTAATTAAAATAGTCAATTATGTTTTAAAATATAGTTTATTAATTCTCTTATAAAGGGAATGCTCTCAACCAGCCGTGAGTGCCATCAATTCTTATGATATATCGAATAATGCGCCAACCGGAATACGATACGAGTTATTCCTTCAAACAGTAATTCGATAAGACTGCGTAGAGTAGAGCCTAGTCTCAACAAATCACGCTGTCACGCAGGAAACTTCCACGCACTTCACACGAGCACTCTTTCTATTACCATAACATTTTCTCTTTCTTCCTGAAATTCAATTCTCTGTCGCTTTTATACGTTTTGATTATATCTATTCACTCCACTTTTAAAGTTTACGTTATCACGTTTAATTCGATTGGAAAGAATTTGTAAATTTAAATGTAAAGTTAGAAAGAAACCCTAAATGTTAGTCAAGTGAAGTGCAGTGAACAGGCCATGTTCTCACACACACATGGCACATCAGATAAAAAGGAAATTTATCATAGCCTTGGTTGGAATCGTCTTCCATTCCACACTGAAATAAGGAAGAAATGAACAAGAATAGATTAAATATAAAAAAGATCTTTTTTGAAATACAATTTATCAAAATTACTATAACTTTATTTTTCAATATGTCCTCTTTTAAGGTTTAGACATTTTTTACAACGTATTGGGAGTTCTTTTTTGGTTCCTGTATGATTAACAGTTAATCGCTTAAATTTCGCACACATTCTTCTATTACTTCATTCATTAAAATTTTTTGAGGAGTCTATACAAATGGTAGTTCGAAGGTGCTTAGTCCGGACTGTATATAAAGGGAGGCTGCTTGAGTGTTGTCCAATGAAATTACTTTATTTATTTATTTGCGTTATACAGACACATGGAGCCATGCATTGTCCTGAAGAAGAACATTGCAGATCGAAATGGAGTGTCTGTAAGACTATTTCAACGCCGAAATTGGACACTTGTGAATCAAAGAAGATTGTCTAGTCAGAAAAATCACGATTTATTCTTCATAAAATTGACAGAAAAGTCCGTGTGTATACATGCATATTCACTTAAATTTCGTCACCTCTAACAGTTGTTTTATAAGTAAAATAATTTTTTTTACGATTTCACTGACGATATATTTAGGTTATTAATTTTATTTAAGAATTCTACTAATTTTTAAAGAAGTTGAGAAAAAAATACGCAAACGCAGGATCGAACCTGACTATCCAGCTGGCAAACAATCGCGCTACAGAGATTAGGCCTGAGCTGTGGATATTCGACCCTGAAAATGAGTTTTTTAGTTTAGTTTTTATTAAACGTCGCTTTAGAAGCAACACGAGGGCCTTTGGCGACGGATCTCGTAATTTTGAACCTCGGTGACGTGACGAGGACGACACCTGAGCTGGCATCCACTCTCCTAACTTCCACACCATGCCAATGGGAGGACTTTGGGCTCCGACAGATTTAACGTGCATCTGCCCCGGCTACACGGTGGGTCTTTAGCGGCCAAGGCTCGAACTCGCAACTGAATGGAAACCGCCGGCCACGAATCCGAAACCATGACCACTAGGCTACCATGGTCACAACCCTGAAAATGAACGAATACAAACGAACACATACACACAAGTTCCAACCCCAACCGAATTTCCCAAGTCGTGTTCTCCCCTTGTAAGTCTTTAAGTGACAACAGTGATGATGGTACCTATACCTAAAATTGTAAAAAATACCAAAAAGACCACCGGAAAACAATTTAACATGTTCTACAGAATTAGAGAAAACAGAGTTTGAAATATTAATTTTTTTTACGAATGAATAAATAAATATGCATTTAATGACAATGATATTTGTGTAAAATAAATTTTAAATAGTAAAAAGACACGCTATTTTAAAACTTTTAAAATGAAACAGGATATAGCGACGAATTTCAACTTCCATTTCAAACAATTTATTCGCGATCTTATGAGTGGACACAAAGCTTTAATCAGAAGCATTACTCGTGTACAACTCCATAAAATATCGGTTGGCGAAAAATTTGAAATTGAAAAATGTAAGAAAATAAGCACATAAATGAATTAATATCAAATAAAATCCATGATATAATTTTTTTAAAGTATCTTTTCCATTTTGCAAATAAAATTTTCAAGTTAAGTTGTAACATTGGGCTATTCGCTATTTTCGCTTCACAAACCTTGGGAACTTTTTAGTACTTTGAATTACTTAAAATTACAATTCTTCTCCAACCAAAATGAAACGTGATTAAGTAAATTAGATAAAGACAACAAGTGCAGTGAATTGAATTTTTGACACAGGGATATATAAACGAAATAGAACTGAAAGGGAAGAGAAGAGAGATGATAACGACAAGCCGATAGGTATTTGTAAAGAGGACTGAATCACCGCAATTAGTTTTTTGAGTCGAAGCGACACCTAGTTAAAGTAATAAGATTCTAATAGGCTATAATCTAAAAGTGTACGAATGGGAACGAGTGATTTGGTAAGCTGAGAATTAATTATTAGAACATAAACTAGGACTGGCTGAGTTAAGAGGGATTCGAGAGACAACAACTTTATATATATGCTTTGGTAGTTAATTAAACATTTTGTCTTCCTCTTACGTATTTTCTTTTTACAATGTTTTTATGTATTTCACTTGGTGTGTGTCTGTCGGTCTGTGTGTGTATCAGTGTGTGATCAAATTTTGATCGTTAATTTAACCAGCTTCCCTTCAATCTAGAGCTCTGAAACTTTGGGAATCGTTCTTACTTGCCCAACAATGCAATATTTAGACATTTGCGACAAGTTTTAACTAATATTTCAATATTTTTTTAATAATGCATTTTAGCCCAACCACTTGGCGCGATTTCAAAAATTGCCAAACTTGGCGGGTTTTTTTTGGCTGAACGTTAAGTGGACCAGGGTAGCCACATTTGGCAAAATACCGCCAAATATTTTTTTTTACTAAACTTTGCCACCATATGAAACGTTTTTAAAAACGTTGGTTTTTATCTCGAATTCTTTCTTTCTTCCTCTTTTGGAGTTTAATACTTATCGATTATTTAAATTAGAATTTAAGATGATTGTATAACTAGATAAATGAAGGTAATACGTCCCAATGTTTATTTCTAACGCATCCGGATTGTAAACACTAACGAAACTTTTAATATTTATTTAAATTTCCTTTAATTTTAAAGTCGCTTTGGATTCAGTTTTTTTTTAATTTGTTCGATTAACAATAAGCTATTGGAGATGTATTGTGCCATTTTCAGCTATAATTAGGTAATTATTATGATACCCTACACCCAATGAAATTCAAAATTTTCAGCGACATTTTCTTGAACGTTCCTAATGTTCCCAGCTGTTTGAAAAACAGGTCATTATTCGAGTATATCTAGTAGTATTAATATTCATTGCAGCAGTGAAAATTGCAACGACTCTATGGAAAGATCTAATATCTTTTCTGTCTGAAAAAATCTAATGAGAGACGATAAAGCTATTTTAGTAGACTTGATTAATTACTGTATATCAAGGCCTTTCAATTGCAAAAAAATTGGAAAAAGATTTGGAAAAGTGTTGGAGCAATTGTATCACCGGTGATTAACAAAAGGTGTTATGTTGATGAATAAAAAAAAATTTTGCAAAAAAAATGTTTTCAATGTTAGTCTCGGGAGTTATTGATTGATGTGTTATATGTCTTTATCGAAAAAAGTCAGATAAACAGAAAAAAATAACAGCACATACTTAACTCCATTTGTTCCAATTTATTCTAGAATAGTGTCATTACTAATAACAAGATAACGTATCATTTCGATCCTTCCATTTTTTTAAAGTGTTTTATTTAGTTAGAATTAACTTCGTATTAAAAGTTATATGAAGAGAGAGAGAGTTTTTTGGTGAGCGAAATTTTAAACCACGGTCATGTGACGAGGAGACTATTTAAGCTAGTATCTCCCTCGCTAAACAACTCTACGTGAGAACTCAAATGCCAAATTAAGAATAGCATGCATTAGAACCCAATATTCCACAAGGCATCTTAAAGGGAAACGAGACATGTTTGAAAACAATGAGTAGCTGGATTGACCACTCTTGTTTCCAAATAGAAACAAGAGTATAAAAAAGCCAAACAAATAAAAAAATACAAACAAATTTACGAGTATAAAAATATAAAATACTGATATTGATTGGATTGATGCAAAAATGATAAACTTAACTTAAAATAACGATATTAAAAAGATTCTGAAATTTAAAGTGATACCATGAGCTTTGCAGATTTCTAGAATATTAGGGTTAATAAATGATAACAAGTCATTCGCATTTCCTCTTTTTTGTTGTAACCATCGTTAAAAATTCTACCTCACAAGGATAAGATGAGGAAATTAATAAAAATGTTTTTTTTTTTTTTTTTTTTTTTTTTTTGCTGGATCCAGGTATTCATTTTTAACAGATATCCATAAAAATTCCCAATGGACCATTCCCCTGAAAATCATTGTGGTGTTACTTAGTTTCTTGCTACGCTTTTCTATGTGACTCGGGTTAAGTATATGAGTCATTTTTTGTAGCAATTACTTATGTTTGTATTACATTTACGCGTTATCGTATACGCGGGAGCATAGCGAAGTTTTAATTATCACTAAAAACAACTGAGATATCTAGACAAAGTTTTTTTTGAATGTTAATTGATCCTTATGCACATTTTTTTTGTAAATTACAAAGATTAATGTTGGTTTGTTTGGTTTCAGGTAGAGGAAGAGCGAAGTATTCCGCAGTATCTTAAATTTTTTAATTATTTCTAAAAACAATCGAGATAGACACTTAATTTTTATTTATCATTCTTGAGACTTTGCTACATTGTCACCATCCAGTTATATACTCCCCCCCCCCGGTACTTCGTGATCTTTCGAAGGCCTCCAATGTGGAATGCTGCAGATTGTGTGATCTCTTATCTTCCCCATACTGTGGGTTACTTCAATTTACGACTTCCTGTAACCAAATCAACATCAATAGCTGTAATTTACAACATTATGTACAAAAAGATCAATCAATATACAGACTAAATTTTATCCAGATCTCTTGGTTATTTCTCAGTACTAATTAAGACTTTACAATGACCCTTTTAAATATAACTGCTAAATGGTAATCATTCGCGTTTGCTGATAACATTCTATGAAAAAAAAACTTCTGACATTAAAAAGGCTATTGTTTTAGTTAACGAAAAAGCAGTCACTCGAACACTTCATAAAAAAAAAAGTTGCTTTCTGAATATTTTTTTTTTGGTCAAAATGAATAACTGAGTGAGTGAGTGTGAGTGACAGTATTTTTAATGGCGCAATAGTCCATTGTGGCCATGCTGTGCCAAACAAGGTAAAGCTATGATCAAGACGGTTAAAAAGTTGTAAAAAGATAAAAAAAATTGGTCGATAAGAAGGGCTGAAAATAGAGAAGGATCACTAGGGTATCCCAGGGGTGAGTCACCCGTGTTTACCGAAGACAGTAAGCCCCATGGGAAAGAAAAAAGATCACTAGGGTGCCTCGGGTTAGTGATGCCTATAAAGAAAGGCAAGAAAGAAAGCAAGTCTCTGTGGTCCCCCAACCTGGAGGTCAAGTTCCCTGATATAATAACCAAAAGCAAGGTGCCCGGCTATAGCCCCAAATACAGAGTACCCATTTTACTCTCCTCTTCTGACATGCATGAGCTACATCGGGACTATTTTTTTCCCACTCGGTCACCACACGGGTGGAGTGAGTGAGTGAATGAATGAATCATATAATAGGTGAATGAAAAATTAAGTTAATTAATCAAATTTCTGTTTCGTTGTCGTATTATAGTTTGCGCTTATATCCTATTTAATAGAAGAATTTAATAATTATTTAAAAAAAGCTAGAACTTTTGGTGGCTAAATCTGTTCTATACAAAACTTTGCATTGAACAATTTTTTACTGCATATTGTACTAATTTTTTTATTTAGCAACAATTTATAACTGTGTGTGTGTATGTATTTGGCTTATTCGCGAAATACTTGAAGTAACTTCACCAAGCGCATGTGTTCCATTGACACAACAACAGGATATAGACTAGCGAATGTATTGTTATACTACTAATTTCTAATTGAGCCTAATCATTTTTTTTGGGTACAGAATGTGTTTCGTATTCCGTCTCCTATACTGTAATGCTAATTTGTATTTAAACTTTACATGCTAGGGGAAAAACTGCTTTTTTATGCAATTTTTTTACAAAAATTTAAAGACGCAATGTTAATAAACAAACTATAAAAACTTGAAAAATAAACTATAAAAAGTTTATAATGAATGTTGATCATATTTATGGGGGAAGAAATGATTTGCATTGCTTAAAAAAATTCCAACTCGTGTGATTTTCGACTTAAGATAACTGTTCTTCGTTCCTAGTCTGTTTTTTTTATTACGAAGTAAAAAGAGTTTCTAAAACAATCAGGCCGGCTCCCTTATGTTATTTATAAAACGTTTAAAAAAATTTTTAAAAAAAGAGGTAACTGATATACCACTCCTGGGTACGTTCGGTCGGGCTTGGAACAACTAAAATTCTACGGTCCGTAACGTAGAATAATATTTGGCTACTTTACAGGTTGTGATTCACTGTAAGTTATCTTTACGATAACAAACTGTAATCTTCCCTTCGGAAGTGGACTTCGGGTTGGGGATGAAAGGAGATTTATTTTCTTTCCGATACTGTAAGCAGACTTGTTTTTAAAAGCCCAATATCTCTCCTCTTCTGCCACTGATTCGAAACTTAAGCTCCAGAATCTAAGTCAGTCGCAAGTTACGGATGTGATCCTTGTCAAATCCATGGAACAGAGATTATATAAGGGAAGTGAGGATTATGGACAAAAAATATCAGAACCATGCTTAAATCTCTGATCCTTCACAGTAGTATGTTTACGGAACAGATCAATTCGACCGCAAACCACCCTCCTCCGATTTTCTTTGAAAACAAAGAGGAAAATTTTTGATCTTTTCGCTTCATAAAAACCTGGAAAGATGGATAGATTTATACGTATTTATCTACAGCAAATTTTGAGCGCTGCGTACACTCCTCATAATTATTGATTTCAATAGTCAATGTTGTTAAACATAAAAGTCACTGATGAGACAATAAGTTCTAAATTTAAAAAAAGATGTGTCGGAAAAAAACTAAACCTCTTTATTAGTTACCAAGGAGTTATTGTTTTAATCAATTATAAAATGGTCATCCGAGCTCATTTTAAGTTTTATCAGATTTTTTTTTTTTTGCGTATATGTTTGATACCTGCTTTAATAAACTTAATTTTTTTTCAAAAAAAATATTTCATAAAAACTTTTATCGAAAAAAATTTTGCGTATGTGTTTGATGCCTGCTTTCACCAGTAATGAACTTCATTTTCAAAAATGTGTCATAATAAATTTCTCCTGAATTTTTTTTATTGTATTGAAATGGAAGGGAGACTTGAGACCTCGACTGGATTTAACATGCATCAGCCCCACTGCACGGTGGGTCTTTAGTGGCATCAGAGTTCGAAACCACAACTTGACGAAAACAACGCGACTATGTCCACTAGGCTACCGCAGTAACCTTTAACAAAATGAATTACTTTCCTTACACTTATCTTTAGTATTCTAAAAATAGAAAAAGGAACTGGAAATTAGTAAAATTTGTATTGAACTGATTAAGAAGCTAACAGTTTACGTAGTACACTGTTCTACAATTTTCAGTATTGCGTACCTATTGAAAGAAATATAAAAATTAAAAAAAAAAAAAAAAAAAGTTCTACTGTTAATGTAAAAATAAACACGTGAAAATAATTACATAAAAATGTATGTATTTGCTTACATTTGAATGCATTCTCACATAAAACGAAGTAATAAACACAAACAGCGAATCAATAAGACTCAAATTATGCTTAGATCAGATGAACATTTCATGAAAAAAACATTCATGAAAAAAAATAAAACATTCATGAAAAAAATAAAACATTCATGAAAAAAATAAAAAATTAGTCGTATCGTAGATACTATAAGATTATATAAAGTATTATGGAAAAAAATGTTTTATTGCTCTGATGGATATGAAATTTTTTTCCTGAAGAATCGGAATATAATGTCGAAGCACAATTTGGGCTCAATTAAAAGTAATTAACCTAGAGATTTCATTAAAATAAATGAATGTACATTAGAATGTTTGATGACATCTTCAAAATATAAGATATTTAGATTCTTATTTCATTTCTGGATGCATAGTAAGTTAGCATCAAGAATTTAAACCTTTTTCCGAGAACTACAGTGCTATTTTCTACAAAACAAACAAAGGCTAAAAAAGTTCCAATAAAGAAAAAGTTTGACAGATCGTGTATTTCAAATTAGTCATAATGCTACTTATTAAGTAATCTCTTGGTAAGTTACCTATTTTCAGTAACTTACTTAGAGCTGTAATTAGAGAAAATATATTTCTTCTTCTTAAAGAAATTATACCACACAGACATTGATGATCGAATATTGCTGATCTTTTATATTTAGCGGTAGCCTAATGATATAGTCCTGTCTGAAAGACATCACTTGAACGTAATACTAACATTTTAGTGAGCAGATTCTGACAGAATAGACTTCAACCTTTTGATTCGTAAATTAATAAGTATTTTGCTTTGACCACCTTTGAGTTGAAGAAATTTTTTAGTTAATCGATTGAAATCTCTTTATATTTTTCGTCTGATTTCAACTATAACTATAAGTGTGTATGCATTTCCTCGAGGGATGATATTTGGAACATTTTCATTATTTTTAATACGTATTCATAGGAAATTTCTCACAATATTAAAATGCCAGAGGAAAATTCTTAAACTGTTTCGAAGAACTGGTTTCTTAGTAAAATGTTAAAAAGGATAAATAAATTTATATTACCGCCTTTTCGCTGTCGAGGAAAATATTTATATTTGAAGTCTTTTAAGAGATTTTTTTTATTATTATAAATGAACATAAATTTATTTGAACTTTCTGAAATGCTCTAAAACCAAGTCATTCACACGGAAATTTGTGTTATTTTTTTTAAAGTTAGATAATTATTTTGCGAGGTTTGTCTCAGAAAGGGCATGTTATTGACGAAAGATGGCATCCATATGGCAAGTTGGTGTTATTATAATGTGATGACGGTTATTAATCGGTGTTGAAACAAATTTGACACTGGTTCAGAGATTAGCTTTGATTTTGAAGCCATTTGCTGTGAAATTAAAATTTAATTGCTGCAGAGTCTAGTTGTTGTTGTCGTCGTTTTGTATTGAGTTTTCACTTCCGATGAGATTGGGATTCACCACTATACACATGAAGATAATCAAAACAATTCATTCTTATGGCAGAATCTGTTCCAAAGAAGGCGAAGATGGTCTCAACGGTCAAAATAATTACGGCAGTGATTTTTTGGAATGCGAAAGGTGTCATTCTAATTGACTCCTCAGAAAAATCTCTGGGCAATGTGCAGTGAGTTAACCCCGTCAAAATCTTCCATTCATAATATATAAGATTAATTTTTGAATCACCCTCGGTCTTTGTTATAACCCAAAATACATATAAAAATATATATTCCCATCTGGTTCACAAATGACGTAACATCTACAAAGACAAACATTTCTTTAAAAATACAATAGCACTGGGACACTTTTATCACTTCACTCGTAATTCTGAAACTACAGTCAATGGTGAAGATAATTCGAGAAGGTACCTCGCATTCCCTAACTCCCACACTGAAATCAAGTGAGAACAAAATTAATGTAAGGGATAGTTAACAAGCCTTGAATAAATTCCTTTAAAATGTATTGAGTATAAAATTAAAACAGTTTTATCGCACATTTTTGTCTCTCCTTCTTTCAGTTTCTTAAAATTTATGTTCTTCTCAGCCCTATATATGTTTTATAACTACAGAATAAACTTTTCTTTCGTATAAATCCCACATACGATTTAATGATTCAAAATGCAAATAAAAAAAAGGGCAATTGTTTATGACAAAAAATTTTATATTAAAAACAACTTCGATATATTTAAAGATACCGAATTAGCAGATAACATTTTTCTCTTACAGCAGTAGTTCCCAGCCCGGGATACACAAGAGGCCGTTAGGGGGCCCGGCGAAAAGAAAACGGTGATGACAGCCACCCAATAACAATAACAATAATAAAAAAAGAACAAAAGAATTAAAAAAAAAAGGTTAAAAAGAATTGAACATGTAGATAGAAGTGTTTTACTAAAATTATTATAGTCGTAATATTGACCTCTTCAAATCAACAAAATAAAATCTTCGATGAAGGAGGGTCTGCGTCTGCTGGAAGAATGTATTTGTTTTTCTTCCGACTCCGTTGCACGAGAAGGGAAAAGAGTTGCGTCTGCTGGAATTGATATAATTTGCAAAAAAAAATAAAAATAAACATTGAAGCAAAATAAATGAAGCTCCGGATTTGAGACTGCATTCATCCGCTTTTAGACTTTTTTTTTTCTTCCAAAACTTCGTAATTTATTACAATTCCAAATATCCCATTGTTCTTCCCCCCCCCCTATCCTTGTGTTAATTTGTCTGCTTATTTTAAAAATAAAAAACTATTTAATGAAAAAAAAAGAGAATTTTATTTAATTCAACTTACAACTTTTTTGGAGAAGTTTCCAGAATCTGAAATATATTGGATAGGTGGATGCTGGAGGTGGGTTACGGAGGATTCGAAGTAGAGGTAACCAAGCAAAAGCCGGGTACGTGGACTGAAAAAAGTTGGGCTGTTTTACAGGAACTGATATTTTTCAAAGATTATCGAGTTAAAAGGAGATAAAAACAAAATTTCTATTTAGATATAACAATTAAGATGCAATTTTTCAATAAATGTTTGTATTACCTCTGGTGTATTCTTTTTATTTTTTTTCTTTACGTGTGCAAATAGATATTGTAGAATGCTATGAGAATGGTTCAAAAAGTACACGTATTTGGAGACAGATGGGATCATTAAGGTTAATTGTTGTTACCATCGGGTGCTGCCATCTGTTTAATGGAGCCGATACAAATTTGACATTGATTTATAAGTTAGTTTTGATTTGGTAGTCATTTGATGCCAAATCAAAATTTGATTGCTGCCGCTTCGAGTTATCACGTCGATGATAAACGGATTCATCTTATACACAGGAGACCAAGCAATAATCAAAACAATGGGTTGCTTCCGGTGAATATGCTCCAAAGAAGGCGAGGATAATCTCATCTGCCGGAAAAGTTATGACGAAGAATTTTTGAGGTGCGAAATGCGTCATGATCCCGAGTACGAGTAACTGAGACTTAGACAGCTGTCTAGTGAGTCATGATGCATACTAAAAACAAACCATATTCGATCGCCTGGAACTTCCAAGGACTTGTTAAACAAATCTCGTAACATGAAACATTTTACAAAAGAGCATTTAAATTCAATTTTTTTAAAATTTGTCTAATACTTTCAGGTACATTTTATTATCCTCTTTAATATTCATTATCAATACAAAAATCAGAGGGTTTTTTGTTTGTTTTTAGGAAATTTCTTTTCCATTAATTTATATTTATAATAGTCATAACTAATTCTTTACTTTTTTGAAGCATTTTAAATTGAGTGGAGTTCTATTTCACATATTATATCTTATTTTTAAAAATTAACTTGATGATTTTTTTTATGTTATTAAAAAACAGTTCTATAATTACTTTCTAAGCATTCTTTTCTTTAATGAAACCAAAACAATTTATGTATTCTAAACAGCATATATTTTATGCGCTACCTCAAATGAAAAGAAGAAAAAAATTATAATACAGAATAATAAACACCAATTTTACGAAAATAGTAATTTATGATGTTTGTTCCTTACCAATAATGATCTGAAATTGCTAAAATTTATTTAGATGACCTTAAGAACTTAAGAAAAAAATTAATCTAAAATAGCATGAAACGGAAGCAATTTTAAACATTATTATAAGAAATTAATATATTATTAACATATTTTCTTTGCATTGTGAACCAGTCGAAGATTCAAATTTAAAAAAAAAAAAAATTCAAACAAAGCAGATGGAAAAAAACACAATTTATTAAATTTCTATCTTTGCAATTAAAAGAATATACTTTTAAAATTACACGAGATAGATCAAAACGGTAAAAAATTTTAAACCCGGAAAACTATTTAAAAATAACTTATTCTAAAAAAAAACCTATAAAAAACAACAATTTCACAAAATGATTTGAAGTGGTTGAATAAACGCGTATTTATTATATCCAGAAGCTATCTACAATCCATCATGTTTACAATCCATCATTTCAAAGATATTTTACCGTCAAACTTCGAATCCTACTCATTACAAATGTATTTTAAAACTCGTCAGGCTATCCTCAAAGGTGAAAAATTGGATTCAAATTCAGATAAGATTTCTAATTTAAAAAAAAAAGTGCTCCAAGACGTTTTTGAAATGTTCGAGGGTCATTTTATAAGACTATAGAAATTCCGAGAAATGGTGCTCTTAACATCGAAGATAGTTTGTTTTTAGTAAGCATCACGACTCACTAGAAAGTTGTCTAAGTCTCAGTTACTCGAATTCGTGATCATAACGCGCCTTTCGTACTTCGAAAATTCTTCGACATAACTTTTCCGGACGATGGGACCATCTTCGCCTTTTTTGGAAAAGATTCCCCGAAAGCAACACAACTTTTTGATTTGTGCTTGATTTCTAGTGCATAATAATTAATTCATGTCTTACCGACGGTGACAACTCGGTGCGGATGTAATCAAATTTTGATTTGGCAGCAAATGACTATCGAATCAAAACTAACGTATGAATTAATGTCAGATTTTTTTCGTTTAACAGATGACAGCACCCGATGGTAATAACAATTTAACGTAATGATGCCATCTGTCTTCAAATACAAGTACTTTTTGACCGCCCTCGTAATGCCACAACGGTCATAACTGTGTTATTTATTTCTTCATTTTCAGAATTTTTACTGTAACTGAAAGCTAAATGTATTATCTATATCATGCACTTGTTTTTTTGTGTTTGGAGTCGTTGGTGGGCTGAGAATTAAAGAAGATAGTGACCCATAGTTTAGTTTAGTTTAGTTTTTATTAACGTCGCACTAGAAGCAACACGAGGGCTATTGGCGACGGACCTCGTAATTTTGAACCACGGTCAAGTGACGAGGACGACACCTGAGCTGGTACCCCCCTCTCCTAACATCCACACCACGCCAACGGGAGGACTTTGGGCCCCGAACAGATTTAACGTGCATCAGCCCCGGCTACACGGCGGGTCTTTGGCGGCCAAGGATCGAACCCGCGACTGAACGAAAACCGCCAGCCGCTATCCACGACCTTGACCACTAGGCTACCGCGGCCCCAGATAGTGACCCATATGGATGAGGTTGAAGTAATGAAATGTCATTGAAACTGACCTTTAGTACTGCGACTTTCATTTCTTCCCAAAGATAAAAGAACACCTTAAGGAGATTCACTTTTGTGCCGACGACGAAGTCAATGCTTCCATTAAAGCCTGATGTCGATAACAACCACAGGAATACCTCTCCGACGAGTTTGCTCGACTAGTCAAACTCGTCATCTAAGTTGGCGCAAGGATGTGGAAATGAATGGGGACCATGTCGAAAAGTGAACTGTGTATTATATAAAGGATACATATAGCTTTCAAGTACAAGAATTGTGAAGATTGGGTAATTAAAAATTTATTGCCATGGAAGAAATACTTTTCAATCAAGCTTCGTACTTTACTAAGTTCAGATTCTGGCTTCAATTTCGTAGTTATATGGAAGCAATATTTTTTTATATATCACCCAGTTTTGTTTCTTTCAATTTGTTTTTTTAGTTCAAAACATGTTCCATATTTCGTCCGTACATTTAAACACAAAACGAACATTTTATTTTATATGTACAAAACAAAAAAAAAAAAAAAAAAAAAAAAAAAACATATTTATGCTAAATGTGTCAAAATTTAAGGACGTAGAGTGATAGAACATAGGAATAAGTGTTTAATCTACATGAATTATGTAATATTGAGGCAAGTTATTGCCTGAAAATGCTTCGTTTCTAATTTGTTACTTAACAACCTGACGTTGGGGGTTTCGCGGTTCTCTTCACTAACCTCAGGAACTTTTTGTAATTTGAATAGCAAAAAAATACAATTTCTTCCCAATCCTAACGAAACGAGATTAGGAAATTCAGATGAAGATAGAAGTGAAGTGTTTTAGATATAATAATATATAAATGAGATGGATTAAAAGGAGTAAGAAGGTATACAGATGATAATGAAAAGCTGATAGATGATTTTAAGTTAATTGAAATGTATTATTGTAATTAATCGATTGTAGCAAAATTGGTTCGAAGTGACTCCTAATTAGAGTATTAATAAGAGTTGAATCTGCTATATTCAAGAAGTGTCTCCTTCGATGCGAGTGAGTAGGTAAGTTACGATTTTATTAATTATAAACTAGGATTAAAGTGAATTAAGAAAGATGAGAGACAGAAACCTTTATAAACTGTGGTGTCTTTTTTCTAACATTTCAATTGGATTTGTGACCTTATTGACCATAACCTTCGTACCTTTCGAAATCAAAAGTAGAACATTTTAACAGATTTTTTCGATTAATCAAAAATCAATAAATTTTGCTCATTTCAATATGAAACTTTGCCAGTTTGTATAATAAAGTATAAAGTTTTGAATCAATTTTTGCTATTAAATTAACGTGTTTTTTAAGCAACGTGAAATATGCGTACAAAAATTTAAAAAATAAATTAGCTTTCCTTCTGTTACCCACAAGATAACATTTGAAAGATGTACAGTAGAACTATCTTTCTCATACCAAATTAAAGCTAAATAATGACCTTATTATGTAAACCTCAGATTTTAAATTTATCTAATATTATAAAAAAACAGAAAAATTAAAAAAAGTTATGAAATTTGGAATTAGTAACTCTTTTTCATTTATCACGCTATATAAAATAAAATCTAATCATCCCATTAACAAAACTGAGGTTCACAGAATGACGATCTACAAATTCAATATTCGTGTAAAATTTTAAAACTCTATATGCAAAATATTTTTTTTTAATTCTGCGGGAAAGAGCGAAAATGAGAAACTGAGAGAAAGTGGTTTGTTTATATTACTTTAAAAAGAACAAGCCACTTTAGACATTTACATTTTTTGTTGCACAGGGAGTAATAATTATCGGATTTTGACGCTATTTATTTTAAAATGCTCCTATCATTCCACACTATTTTTTGAAAATAAATTTAAAAAATCGAATTTTTGAAGGTGCAAAGGTACCAAGTCTCCTTAATTGAAATTTATAACGTATGCAATGTATTAGGCGAAAACACGAGTATATTAATATATGTTGCTTTTCTCAGTATGCAGAGCAAAGCATCTGTATTTTACACTCATATATAATAAAAAAAATTTATGCCACTATGAAAACGATATCCTTAAGAAAATATTTATTTCCTTTATTCTCAATTATTAAATTTTATTATGATTTTATTGAACAATCAGATACACTAAAAAGTAATTACACAAATATCGAAATTTTTTGAAAAGTTCAAGCCCTTCCTTCAAGTATCGAGAGTTTTTTTAAGCTTAAATCGTGAATCGTAAAAACAATCAAACCAGATATTAAATAATAATTACTTAAAAAATTGAAATAAGAAAAGAAACGTTTTAAAGAGATAATATAAAAGAATGTTTCATAGGAAGCTACCGATAAAAACATTCCTTTTAAAAAATATGACCTTTGCACCATTTGCACCATTAAATGAAATTCAAGAGAGTTATCTAAATAGTCTTAAAATTGACAACATATGAATAAGCAAAATAATATATCTGGTTATCTTAGAAACATTTGAACTTTGAAAAACTCAAGGCCCTTCTTGTCATGTTTTGTATACATCACCTAAAATCTTGATAACACAACGCTGTACTTAACGAAATATAAAACCTCGTTATTCGAAAAACATTTGACCTGTTGAGTTAATCAAAAATTATTTTCTAGAAGGTCATTTGAAGGAAATTCAGACTTCTCATTTCGTAGTTATTAAGAATTTTTAAGTCTCATTTCACACCTGTCACGTCGAGTCACGTCAGTGTCAAATAACTTTCGAGTCCAGATAGATCCTTTCTACACGACGGTCTTTGGGAAACGAAATTCGAGCCTTCTACTTTAAAGGCATGTTTACGTTATACGTCACTGTTTCACAAGGTAACACTCGCACGGCGTAGAAGTGTAACTCCACTCAGAAACTTAGTTATCCCGAAACTGATATTGCACGTAGGGTAAGCCTACCTTTTTTTAAGAGACCGCTTTCTACCAATCAGGGTACTAAGGCCTCAATGGAATCGAGAATCGAAAGCATAACTCATCTCGACCTAAACCATTCTCCTACGGCAGCCACATTTTATTCGGTGACTTAATGACACGCCCACACATATATACATATAAATAGATACATGAGATGGTATAATTTTTTTTAATTATTGCTAAGAAATAACATAGATATCTGGATAAATTTTATTCTACATATTAATTTATCCATGTGTTCATAATGTTGTAAACAAGGACATTGTGGAAGGACAAGTCATTAAGCATTGTCCGTCCAGAAGTTTCGAGCCAAGTACAGCAATTCAGTGTTAGACCAATCACCTTATTCTCTGGATCTTGCATTATTCGACTTCCATCTGTTCCCTAAAGTGAAATTAGCATAACAAAAAGGAATAAGATTTGAGTCCGTTGAAGCTGTGAAAGAGAAAGCGGCACGCATCTTGAAGGAGTTGACAGAAGACTTCCAGCTCTGTTTCGAACAATGGAAGATTCTCATGGAGCGTTGTAAGGATAGAAGAGGGGAGTATAATGAAGGTGTATAAGTAAGCATATTTGAAATCAAAACAATAAGTTTTACAGAGTCATTCTTGTTATTTAATAGCCACACCTTGTTTTTTATGAGTAAGGAAACGTTAAACGTCGAAACAAAATATAGCAGCTATGAACTTGAGGTTTTAGCTATTGTCCTAGTACTATAAATGTTTATAGAATACTTGTTAGGCAAACATTTCAAAATAGTATCCAGTTGCAACGCGTTTGAGATGATACTAAAGAAAAAAGATATGTGCACTCGAATAGGGCGATGGGCATTGCAATTACAAGATTTTGATTACGAAACAGAATATCGTTCAGGCTCCCAAATGAATCACAGAGATGCATTAAGTACATACCCAGTTATATGATCATATCTGAGTCTCGATACAAAAATCAAAATTGCTCAAGAACAAGGCACTGAAATCCAAATCATTAAAAACTTTTGAAACTTAAACCTTATTAGAGATTTCCTTTGAAAATCCGATATACTCTACAAGTTTTTTGATGGTGAAGTACTGCTGGTTGATCCTAAAAATATGTATGTTATACGAAATGCTTACGAGAGTGAAATCTTCTAAAGAATGTTAGTGAGTGAATGTAAATTTTATTGGCGCAAGAGCCAGATATAGCTATGCTGCGCCAAACAAGATTAAACTGTGGTCTAGACGGGAAGTTGAAAAAAAAAAGGTAAAAATGGTTGACGAGAAGGAGGGTCGAAAATAGAGAAGGATCGCTAGGGTATCCCGGGAGTGCGTCACCCGTGTTTACCAAAGACAGTAAACCCCATGGGAAAGAAAAAGATCACTAAGGTGCCTCGGGGTCATGATGCCCGTGCTTACCTGAAGAAGGCAAGTCCCTGAGGTCCCCTGATATAATCCCCAGGGGCAGGGTGCCCGGCTATACCCCCAGACGCTGGGTACCCATTTTAGTCGCCTTTTACGACATGCATGAGCTACAGTGAGACTATTCTGTCATCCCCGGTCACCACACGGGTCAATCTTCTAAAGAAACAGATGAAGCATTTAAGTATCTGTTTATATCTCTTAAGTGAAAGAAGAAAAAGTAGAGTGTTTCAGTTAAAATTGTGTTCCCTGTATTTCGATTAATCACAAGTGTGGCAAACAAAATGGTCTTCTACACCCTATCGAAAAATAAGCCATTCCTATACACACATATCACGTTCACCATTTAGGCCCATTGCCACACAAATAAAAACTACAACTATATTTTTGTCGTCATTGATTTCTTAACAATATTCTTATGGTTTGAGAATGTTGTTAAGAAAGCAGATGCTGCAGAAGTTATTGAGAAAGTAGAAAATAAAAAATACATATTTGGCAATCCATCTCGTATTGTTTCTGATCTTGTTACCGCATTTACTTCCAATTTTAATATTATTGCAGCACCAAAAGAGTCGAATATTTTCTAATCACCACCAGATTATCAAAAGCAAATGGAAAAAAAGAGAGTTTAAATTCAACAATCGAAATGGTTTTATCCAAACTTTCTAGATATTTCAGAAAAATTGAACAAGCACGTCAACGAAGTCCAGAAGGTTATAAATTCTACAATTCAACGAATCCTTTCGATTTCGTGTTTAGAACCAAATGAAGTTGCTTTAAGATCTCGATATCACAAATTTGCTACATGAAGAAATTCAAGCTAAGTTAACAATTTCGATAAGGTAAGGAAATAAACAAAACAGCAAATACTGAACGTTCAAGACGAAAACAGAAAAAAATTTACCTTTGAAGAAAACCACCAACTGCTTTAAGAACTTCATGATTTTGTCGCCATCAAACGTACTGATTTGGGACCAAGATTCAAACTGAAACCAAAATCCTTAGGCCCATACAAAATAACGAAAATAAAACCGAACATCACTTAAGGTATTCAGAAGTGTGGCTCTTTTGAAACTAACCCTCGTGCTGAATATCTCATGAGGTAATGACGCCATTTCCTGATGTACTAATGAAATGACATTTTCGTTCAAACTCTAAAATAGACATAATTTTTCTTTTCTCCCCCCCCCCCCCCCAAAAAAAAAAAATCATATGCAACTATTCATCTTTTGGGATGACTTTTTAATCTTTAGAATACTTTGTATTTTCTTATCTGTTAATTTTTCGTTTCAATTTTTCGAAATTTTGAAATAGCTTAAATTTTGAACATAAATATTTTGACATAAGTTTAATATATATATACTCTCCCATCATTTATTAATTATCTTTCAAGTGAGTATGTTCTTCATTTTAATTCTTTTCTTGGTGTCCTTATTATTTTTTTAAACATATAATTATTTTGATGATACCATTTCTGGTGAACCTAAGGTCAAATAATATTGTAGCATGACCAGTTGTAGAAATTATTCTGCTGCGTTACAACAGCACCATCTACAACGCAAATAAACATGTAAGGTCTCGAGACGTAAGCACACCTAAATATGTTTCTTTATCAAATCTTATAATCGTCTTTTTTAATTTTTTCTTAACTATTAAAATTTATTTTCCCCTTAAAATGTGCGTGGTTCACAAGTCAATCTCCAAATAATATATATATATATATATATATATTGCAACGATAAAAAATTACTCATTTGGTAAAAATGTTTCACAGTTATAAGTTTTTCTTATTCTCTTCCAAGGAACTTGACTACTTTCAAGGAATTTCAAATTTACTTACCATTTCAAATAAGTTTCAAAGATATTTTTTCACAATGATTCTTTTACGCAAAACCAGGATTTTGAAATATAACAATTCAACGATTGCTTATACAGTCTTTAGACAATATTTTACTTTCACAAGATAAAAAATATAGAATTTTCCTTAAATGTAACTAGACATTTTCGAATGATTGATTTTTAGTAGTAGATTTATAAGTACAATACAGTAACATGATACTTATAAACAAGAATTAAAAAGAAAGGTCTATTTTGTAAATTTCGCTACCATTATCCTTAAAAACAGTTAAATAATATTTGCTATTTGTTCGGTCGAATATTCTTATGATCTCGTTACTTTCCCCTCTTAGTTTCATATATTATATTTTACGATTTACTTTTCCTATTAAAATACACGCGTTTTAAAAAAAGTCTTTCAATACTTTTTTTAAACTAGATGTTGGAAATAACAATTCCGCTGTTCATTAAAGTAATACAGCATACTAAAACTCTTACCTTTTCAATCAAAATCAGGAAGTACCCTGACTTATCAGCCAAACAAAACGTCAGTTTTATATGTATTTCTCTTGGAGAAGCTTTCTGTAACTCACGCCAATATTGTCACCTACAGAAAAAGTGAAACAGAAAAAAACATTAATGGAGTTACTTCAAAGCTTGAAAAGAAATTCTTCACGTTAACGCCGGCGAACTTTTTCTGCATTATTTTTCATGCTTTTTAAACATTGTACGAGGTACTTGGGGAAGAAAAGCTTTATGAATCTAAATTCCTGCCCTGATTGAAAACAAAGGCCTATGAGGATTAAGTATTCCATAATTACCACCGTTGACTTGTACTTAGAAGCCCTATCAGGTGGAGCTTACCTCCGGAGGTTCGATTTTAGTTTAGTTTTTGGTATTAACGTCGTACTAGAAGCAACACGAGGGCTGTTGGCGACGGACCTCGTAATTTTCAACCTCTGTCAAGTGACGAGGGCGACACCTGAGCTAGCACCCCCCCTCTCCTAACTTCCGCACCACGCCAATGGGAGGACTTTGCGCCCCGACAGATTTAATATGTATCAGCCCCGACTAAACGGCGGGTTTTTAGTGGCCAGGGCTCGAACCCGCGACTGAACGAAAACCGCCGACCACGAATCTTAAGCCATGACTACTAAGCTACCGCGGCCACTTCTGGTTATTCGCACTTGAATGTTTCTCTCTCTGTCACGTACATAAGGTGTTGCGTATCACCAACAAATTAGTTCGTTTAGCTTCTAGAGAAAAATTTCCACATAGTTGAAAATTAGAATAATGGAAATTTAACATATATTAATTGAAAAAGTAGGATTTCAACTCAATGTTATAAACATAACTTATATAATAATTTCAGTAACTTAAACGTAATTCAAGTTAAAGTTAATTGAAATATACTCGCTTTGCTCGCAAATTTTTTGGTCTGGACATATGATATATACCGAATCACACTACAATAATAGCGGTAAAAAAATAAAGAGCAACAGTGGTTATCATAACATCACTTTAGTTCGGCGTCGCCGGATAAAGCAAAGCGTTCTTACAGTAGCCGCCCATAAAAGAGAAAGATAATTAAAACACCGACGTGAACGAGTCAAAAAAATTGGAGTCTTAAGAATAAAAATAAAGCAATCATTCATCGGTTTAAAAAATGATGTAAGAATTATTTTGCTATATACTACGTTGAGATTAAAATGATGAACTACTCTTGTTAAATTGTGTAATTATTTTAAATCTTAATGTTTGAAAGGCTCCACAGTGGAGACATGTCTATTATTTCTTATATATACAGATAAATGAATCATTTTTATAAAGTTAAATATGTACGTTCTTTCGTAAGTTTATGGTTCCCTAGATAAAACATTAATGATTGTTGCAAACTGTTCCTCAAATGGCCTTTATGGCGTTGGAGGTTTTTGCAGTGAATACTTATATTCTGTATCGAGGTGTGCAAAGAAAAGTACGAATCATTTAAATCATTTCAGATTTATTAAGTGGTTTGTTACGCAATTAAGAGAATGTTTTCGAATAAAAAAAAGGCAGTTATAGAGGCGTCGTATTACGTTTGAAAAAGTAAAGCGACTTGATGGAACAATGCACATTTTAAGATCTGGAAATCAAATTTGACAAAAAAAAATTGTCGAATATATTCCTATGCATATAAAGTTAGAGGATGCAAGCGAATATCAACATATTGTTTAGAAAACCCTTCGCTGTACTTAGATGACTGTTTTGAAATAATTCGATATAAAAACCAACGTTTTTAAAAACAACGTTTTTAAAAACAACGTTTTTAAATGGTGGCAAAGTTTATTATAGAAAATTACTGAAATATTAGTTAAAACTGTTAGTTATTTTTATCTTTAAAATTCACTTAAAAAGAGACAATTGTGAGAGTATTAAGAAATTCATAATACTCATAAAATCAAAACATGCATTTGAAAGTTTGTAAGTCATTCTATTAAAAAAAGAATGGGAACCAGAGTTCAGAAAAAATTATTGTGATAAGACATGGCGCCAAATATTGGAAACTTTCTTTCTTGCGAATGATTACTGACTAAAAGTCAGCAACCCTTACTATCTCGGAGATAGTAAAGGGGAGATAGTATCTCCCCTTTGTGAGTACAAAAGGTTTACGATACCGCATGCTGCGTGGGGAGTGCCCGGTGCTCCCAGAGGGGGAAAGAAATTTTATCCTCAATCCTAAAAGCGCCGAGAGGAAAAAATGTTTTGACTTATTAAAAATATTGAAATATTAGTTAAAACTTGTCGCAAACGTCTAAATATTGCATTGTTAGGCCAGTACGAACGATTCCCAAAATTTCAAAGCTCTAGCTTGATGGGAAGTTGGTTAAATTAACGATCGAAAATTTGATGACACACACACACACTCACACACTCACACACACACTCACACACACACTCACACACACACACCAAGTGAAATTCAGAAAAACGTTGTAATAAAAAAAGAATGTTATACTCTGAAAGATTATAAGAAATTCATACAGAAATAAAGGATTACAATTTCAGTTTTTATGTATATATTTTTTAACTGTCATTCTTTTAATCCAAGTTCACACGTACTATGCTTTATTATTATGTCACGTACTGTAGTGATTTAACCACACTACTTCAATCTGTTGCATTATATTTTAACAATCAATCTTGAGCATTCAGGGTTAAAAGTAGAAAAAGAAAATTGATTTAAAAGTTTTCTCTCATAACTATATAAATGAAATCCCCCACACAAAGTATATGTATATTTAATATTACAACTGCCTAGTTTAGTTACAAAGATCTCTCAGTAGAGAGATTTATTTAGATGACGAACCTCGTTTTTGTGAATCAAGAGCTGATGAAGGAAAAAGAATCATTATTGACATTGTTTTGACGTTTCTAATTGCAAACGGTAACCGGATTCTTACGGTTGCGCTTAGGTTGATAAGATTTTAATCGAGATTCGAATCTGCTACATTATCGCGGAGCCAGAGTTTAATCGAAAATGTAAATTTAGTTATATTTTGTTTATAGTACAGCGTAATGTGATCTGATTGTTTATTAACGTCGCATTGAGAAGCAAAAAGAGGGCTATTGGCAGAATGTAGAATGATTGATTTTATTAACGTCTCACTTGAAGCAATACAAGAGCTATCGGCGATGGACCTCGAAATTTTAAGACTCAATCAAGTGACGAGGATGACGCCTGGCCTGACATCTCCCTCACCAAACTTCCACATCACGCCAACGGGAGGAGTTTGGGCTCCGACAGATTTAACGTGCATCAGCCCCGGCTACACGGTGGGTCTTTTGGGGCATCAGGGCTCGACCTCCTCCCCTAAAAAAAACTATGGTTGCGAGTCCACGACCATGACCACTAGGCTACCGTGGCACTTATAGTAGTAACAGTACTAATACTGCAGTATTTTGCAGAGTTTGGTTTAAATGAACGTCACTCTACAACTACACGACGACAATTGGCGATAGACCTCAAAATTGCGAATCACGTTCAAGAGTGATTTGAACAATACTCGAATTAGTTCCTCACTCTCCTAACTTCTACACCATACCAAGAGACAGAGCAGCGAGAATTCATGTCGAACTCCACCCAAAATCTCCATTAACTAACAAAAACCTTACCCACCTTACGCGGTCAAGAACTAAACGTACTCTCAAATATTACCCAAGAACCCACGTAGACGAGACAAGGCGCCTCCTGGCGGTATCCAAATAATTTATTTCCAACAAAAGATATGAAACAGTGAGTCATTAATAATTTTCTTACGAATTTCTGGAGTCAATAATAGAATGAAAGATTTTAAGTTTTCTATTGATCACTGGAGAGCATTTAGGAAAATATGACAATTACACAAATCTGCGTTTTTTGTGTGTAAAAATCGAAGTCTTAAGATCCCGATCGTAGTACTAGAAGCCAGGTTGTAAGCTCTTTTGCAGCTAACTATATCTGCATCATGACTCGAGATACTAGACTGCATTCTCAAGTAAAAGATTATATATATATATATATATATATATATATATATATATATATATATAT
>BMAW01071329.1:312149-324152 GCA_019974015.1 Nephila pilipes | reverse complement strand
TATATATATATATATATATATATATATATATATATATATATATATATTCTGGCTCTTGATGTAGGATGCTACATTTCACATAAATGCATAACGGTATTGTTAGGATAGAAACAAAAAGTAAGATAAATATACATATCCTCTGTGTATCCTTTGTAAGAACTAAGTCGAAAAATCTCAGTGTAAGTGAAACACCAGGTTGCAATTTGCGTATATAAATCTGCCTCATGACACAAGATATCGGACTGTATTCGGAGGTCTCTCTTCGGGAGAAGTGCTGAAATAATCTATTGGAATTCGAATACTGAACTTCTTGCTTGAAAATACTTCAGTTTGAGGAGATCATTGACTCTTTAACGCGATTCTCAACATGCAACTAGAGTATTTTTTCATCTGCTTCGTTTGTTCAAAGAAGACATCTTCCTTGGCGCCCTACCATAAGCCCACGCGGAATATTTTCCATGCTTTGGGGACTCACTTGAATCTGTGTTGTTGACGTATTGGGGGCTAATGGCTCTGAACTGATAAATGGATGCTTCGAGCCATACATTATGAGTTTACAGTCGTGCCAAGAGTACGTTTGAACTCTCGGGGAAAAAAAAGGGTTGACATCAGTACTTCTTTCTACAAGCTAATTGAAATAAACTAAAACTCCAGAGGCGTTTGTAGTTTTACTTAACACTTTTTATATAGACAACCCCCCGTATGACGTAATATTCCTACAACTGGTCGTTCACGTCATTTAACCGAGGTGCAAACTTATGAAGTCCATCACCAATAGCCCTCGTGGTATTTTTAGTGCGATGTTAATAAAACCAAACCTACAACATTGCATTGTAGTAGACTTGAGAGTTTCAGAAAATATATATTCTTCGTATTATAATTATATTTCTCGTAAGTATATAGTAAAAACAGATTAAGTAAATAATTATTAATTATAATTAAGTTAAATTAGCTATAGCTATTTTTTACTAGCCAACATGTTATTTAATAATGTAAAATCAAAATAAATAGATATTGTAACTTTTTGAAATTTAATCCTACTTCTCGCACGAATTTTTTGTGTTGTAAGATGAATTCGTATAACACTATATTTTTATAACGAACTTCTCTACCGATCATACAATATCTATGTATATAGTTAACTAAAATCATTCTGGAGATAAAATAATAAAATTCTTATAAAAATTGATTATTTGAGCTCTTTAAAAGCATTGTATAACCGAACTTTATACAAATAAGTAAATCCCATTCGCGTAATTTGATTCAATTTTAATAACGGATGATTTGTTCTAACATGTAAGTAAATATTTTTTTTCGATCAGACTTTTGCAAGTTTGGGGTAAAAAGTAAAAGCTCTTTTTGATCTCGGATGCAATCCTCTTTATGATTACATCATATATTTTAAGTCCACGAAGTCATATCGAATATTGAATGTACATTTGAGTACATTCTCGATGAATCATATTTAAAAATACTTTTAAAACTTTTAAATAGCGACGATTTTGCGTAACAATGCATGAATTTTCTAATTATAACTTCCAGTTTTAAGAAACAATTTGCGTATTTATATTTATTATTTTTTAATTAAGTTAGATGTTAAATGCGCACCGTTACAGTCGAGATAGATGAGTAGTCATGGTCGCGAGCTCGCAGCTGGCGTTAATTCAGTTGAGCCTCATGTTCGTGTCCAGTTTTGAACTGATGATTCATTATGTAATCAGGCCGATCCACGTTATATCTATTGAGAAATTATGAGGTTCGTCTCCAATAGCCCTCGTTTTGCTTCTAAGTGCGACGTTAACAAACAAGCAAACCGAAAGCTTCGTAGCACAGGAGATGAATGTTTATTTAACATATCCCATAAAAACTGGGGTTTAACTTTCTGTCTCCCACATGAAAAATAGAATGTAAACGAAAGCATTTGTCGCCAGAACTCAAGATGGGTTATAAGAATTAGAAGGTATGTATCGCAATTAAAATTAATAAGGTTTCCTTTCTGGATTTAAAGCTGTCTTTGTCTAAAGTCAAAGGGCTATCATTTTAGACAGAAAAAAGTTCCAGTTTTTTATTTATATTTATTTATAGACTTATTCGTTAACTAATTATACTGTGTTTTTAAAACTTAACAACATTTCACAAATACAGTTTTTCCCTTTAATGTATGTATGATGAAAAAAACCAATTTAGCATTATGTATATTCTAAGCGACAAATTATAGAACACATATACATCAGAAGAAATTGATGGAATCGGAAAGAAATTAGTAGTATAATAAAATATATTGCTCAGAATATTGCCTTAATGATGAAGCTTTTTCTATCTGTAAAAGGATTTTGACTGATTGTTTACAACGTCACACTCAGGAGCAATGCGAAGGCTAATGGGAATAGAAATCATAATTTTGAATCTAGAACCTTAACTGAATAAAAATACCTTTGAGTTTTTCTCAAAACGGGCTTTTTTTAGGATTCTGGTACACTTTTCTTAAAATCTTTATCCATAAAGCTGATAATTTGCACAGTATGGAATTATTCTATTTTCTAAACGGTGAACTTAATTTTTTTTTTTTTGTAATAAATGCTCACAAATTTTAGACAGAGCAAAAAATTTGTATAAAAATTATGACAAATTTGAATAAAAAAAATTGAAATTTTACTAAATTTAGTTTTTGAAACTTTCATTAAGTTCAGTGTATAGAATGATATGTTTTTTAGTACTCCGCAAATTTTTACAGTTATAAATGCAAGATGCAATTTACAAGATGTACCTAAAGGTAAGTGCATAGCTTATTATTGTAAACAGAACTACTGATCTTTAATTGCTCATACATAATAATTACTTATGTTTGTAAATGTGTTTTTCTTTATATGCACAGATACACATATATATAGGTATCACAATATTAAAATTAAAAGCAACTTAAGCCAAATTTTTACAAGTTAGGATTCTTTAAACATAGCTTAAAATCAGCTCATTTTTCCTTGTCGAAGGAGTCTCGTTATCCCTCTCTGTAGGACTTACACCTTACAACGGTTTCGGCGTGCTGGTTCACCCTCCCTCCTGCTGATCGGTAGAGGAGATTTTCGCTTCTCCTGCGGCAGACAAGCTCTCTCGAACGCTTAACGATTCTACCCGCTCGCTGAAATCACAGCGGCGCTTCTACTCATACTTTAAGATTACCGGACACTTGGACAAAAATGGCTCATAATGTGGTCCTAATGTAATCTCAGACATGCTGATTTAAAAGGTATGTGAAGGCCTAACAGCTGAAAAGTTAAATCTAATTTCTTGTTCCTCTTTTATCCAGCATCTCAGTCTGTTTTCCCTGAATTACTGAAGCACCTACAAAACTTAAAAAAGCATCTATTCTTCTCCATTGAGAGGAGCTTTAAATCTTTAAACTAATCTCCCTCTCTTTGAAACAGCTAATACTAGTCAATAAAAACAAATAAGGTAAAAAATGAACAAATTGAAAATAGGATAAAGGAAATTTCTTAATACAGTTCAATCAATTGCTAAAGCGACTAATACTAACTACACACACACTAATCAAAACTTAACTGAAATCTATTCGGAAACCATTCTAATTGTTAATCTAAATGAAAAACTTGACAACACAACGTAACAATATTTCAAATTTTCACACGGCTAAATGTAAGAGATAAAAACCAAATAATCTTTGATTCTTGCTTATAAATTCACCCCCCCCTTGAAGTTGAAGATAGTCCCACGGAAGATGATTCGAATTTCGTTATGAAATAAGTTCTCTTAACACAAATACTCGATTCCCCAATCTCGTCTGTAATAAAAATAATTATTTATATATATATCCCCAATAATTATTTCTAAATCTTCAAATGCTACCCAATTTATAAAATATATGTGCAAACTAACTAATGAAGTAAGAACTGGAAAATGTTCGGATTTAACCTAAAAAATTTCCCTCTAACTATCGAAACCTATAAACTTATAAGAAAGCATGCTGATAACAATAAAATAGAAACCCATATTTTCGAGCCCCCATAGCATCAAAACTTAAAAATGTTTATTAATGGTATCCCAGTTGATTATATTGTATAGGAAATAATTCAAGAACTTAAAGATCACAAGTTAGAAATAAAATCGTGTTTTAACCGGAAATTTCGTCGATACTGCAAACTTCTCTAACATTTTCTTATTCCACTGCGGAAAAATTCTCGTAACGATAAAATTTTTCAAATTACAAATATTGGCTATTTTAACGATAAAATAAAACCATTGCACAAGCGCGTAACGCCTAATCTGTGTTATTGCTGTCAAGGGTTTTATCATCACTCTAAATATTGTATCAAAAACCTGTTCCATTGCTTAAAATGTTGAGATTAACCTTTAACCTCAGACTGCAAAAAATCAGATAAAACTACAGATATAAGTGCTGCAACTGCTTAGACCCCCACACATCAAATTATTCTCAATGCCCTAAAAATCCAATTAACTTAAAAACAACTGCACTTTCAAGAATGTTTGCGAAGAGAGAGAGAGAAACAACGATACCCACTCTAAAGAACCCACTTTTGCATCGGAATATGATAATGAATCCTCCCCCTCCCTTATGCATGACATAAAATAATTTTTAAAAATATTCAGCATGAAAAAAGTTGAACAATCTTTCGACGTTCTCTAAAAAGAACCTCCAAACATTTTCAAAAATAAACAAATTGGTTTTCTTGACAAAATAGACAATACAAGTAATACAGCAGCGGAAATTTTGCTATTTGGGAGTGAGGATTAACACATCGCTGAAGTAGATATAAACATCAATCGATATTGTTTAAACTCCTCTCACGTAAATTTACCCTTAACCGTTAATACTTCGTTCTCTTTATCCCACCACAATTCAATATATCCCACGCTTCTTCCTATTTAATGGCTTTAGTTTCTTCACTGTGTTGTCTATTTTGTGTTCCTTTTTTTTAATGAAGTAGGTTTTGCTTATATATTTTAACAAGGGCTGCTGATATTTTTTTCCCTATTAAATTCTCAAAAAAGCAGAATTATTCAAAATAAATAATACTTAAAGTAGAGTAAGCATACTTCCGAGCCCCAGGCTCTACAGAAGCAATTACTATCAAGAAAAGAAAATAACTCCAAGAGAGATCCCGATACATTTTTATTTTCATGAGTAAAGCATTCTCAAGTACAAAATCGTCGTCAATGTTAACAACAAAGAGAATAAAAACAGACGATTCTGCCTTAAAAACCAATTATTAAATGATATATTAAAATAAGAGTAAGGGATAAATTATTAAATTTGACAATATTATTCTGTTCGGATATTAAGACAAAAACAGACGATAAAATATTAAATTAAATATATCTTAGCAATGTAAATATACCGTAAGCAAATTAAACAATTATTATACGCATAAATGTATAATAATGTCAATTTTTTTGGTCCTAATACCCATGTATCCTTTATTTTATACCCACACATTTTTGTTGACGCCATTTTCTCAAAATAACTCTATGTTAGCACATGTTAAGGAAGAAAGATATTCTCGAATGTGAGAATTTTTTTTGTGTATTTAAAAAAATATTCGTGTTACAGTGTTTGTCTCTTCTACACTCTCTTAATTCTAAAATAACACTTTTTTACAACTTTCTTAACTCTTAAATAATTTGTGCGGGTGCACTCCGTAACAAGTTTGTTTACTTTTCCACTGTCCTCCTAAATTGAAGTTTCACGCTAGTAAAGTGTTCCCAAGGTTGTCACTGTAGAAAAATTATATCTTAGTAGATGTGACACGACACCCGAGTTAAGCTAGGTTTTTTTTTTTTACGAATTTTGACATACCAGGTTCAAAAGGTTCGCCACCACTGGTTTAATCCATGAGTTACTGAGTACTTTGCAGGGATTATCAATAGTTATAGATGAATGAAATTTGCGTTTTACTGAAAGATATTATCACGGAAAGTCGATTAGCTTTTGGTTACAAGAAAAGGTTGATTTGTTGACTTGTTAATGCAAGGTCTATTTTGGGCCAAACATTGCCAATGACCTGACAAAGAAATGAGACAGAGGTCGTGTAGCCTGAACTATAGGGATAGAAATATTGTGGGTCGTATAGGCCAGGTAAATTTTAGAATTTCAAGTCTGAGTAGGACATAAACCTATAAGGAGAATTAGAAAGAGGAAATTTAAGAAATGTCTATTACAAAGTATCTCGGATAGTTAGACTTAGTTCTATTGAAAACAAAAAAAAAAAAAGTATTTATGTTCGAGGCTGATATTACATGACGAATCTGAAATTCTTTTTATCTAGTAAAATAAATTACTTATAATCATGTTTTTTTTTTCAATGAAAAGCAAATAGCTGCAAAAAAATCTATTGTATTCACTATTGGTGATTTAGTACTAGTAAATTAAATGTAATCCATCCCTCTAGCGGGATAATCTTTAATTCAAGTCATTTTATTTATATCTACCTTCATTAAATCTTACCACACTTATACATTAGTCGCATCATTAAACATCATCGCTTCAAGTGTAAGCACATGCCTGTTTTAATTAAAAATGTAACTGTAATTTTGATAGTTAATTGAAATATTGAGTTTTAAACAAAACTATTTCAAAGATAGACTCGAGTTGAATGCATTTTCAATCAAAACATCATTAAATATGTGGAAACAGAGGACTGACGTGATGAATAGAAAACCTTGACAAAATTGTTAAAATTACAAAAATGTTCTTTAAAACAAATGAATTCCAGAACAAAATTTTCATTTTTTATTGAGTCAGGGCATAATTATTGATGCACAATAAAGTCATCATCATTAATGACTTTTGATTTGGTAATTCGTCATTTGATTGCATTATACGTTATTCTTGAAGTTCCAACTGTATTACTTCGATTGGAATGGCAAAAATGCTGTTAAATGAATATTACAATGGATTTCCTTATTGAAAATAAGGAAAATGATCATTGAGAAAGTTAATTTCAAATTATATGTGTGGGAATTTTGTCTATACATATAATTCTGAAGTTTGCTTTCAACTGGTGTCACAATTTCGAGTTTTTTATTGTACATGTGTCTAGTTTTTAAAGATTACTTTTGTGTTATTTATTCATTCTTAAAGCTCGAGATTTATATACCACAGATCCAGGTGATGTAGCTAAGTTATTATAGCACATGCGTAATATAAAAAAAAAATACGCGTGAATCTGGAGTAAAGGAATGATAATTTTAGGAAAAAAAGTTACGAAATTAAAATCCTTTATTACTAAATAAATTTTTATAGTCTTTCATAGTATGAAACTTTTCAAAGTGTGGTTTCCTTTTCATTAGAAAATATAATTTCAATCAAATAATAAACTACTTGACTAATTTAAAATGATTTAGGGGTATTTCATGTTTCTTCTGCATATTTCTTTTGTGGAGAATATTAGCCTTAACTGCACAAACTTCCTGTCCCTCCCAGTCTGTTTGGCGTCAGTTTGCAAAAATCATTGATATTTTACGCGGTGGCCGTATTTCTACACACGGAGACAAATACATGTCTCCGTAGCAGATCCTTTCGAACGTTAGGGTTGAAAGAACATCACCGTGAGAAGGGCTGTCAGCATATTTACAGTCAGGGAGGAAGGTGGCATCCATGATTGTGGTTGTTCGTTAACGTCGCACTGAGAAGCAACATGAGGGTTATTGATCGGACGGATATCCATCCTGACCTATGCTAGCCCAGTCTGGTCACATTGTGCTAACACAACATTAGAATTAGAAAAATCAAAAAATTCCACCATTAGAATGATTGTAAGAGCACACTGGTATATAAGAAACACAGATATAAGATACTCAAACTCCCAACACTTAAAAACTTTATTAAAAAATTATCAGAAAATTTCTTCCATAAAATTGATATTTCAAACAACAGAACCATTCAAGAAATAGAAAAATACACCCCACTCAGAAATAACCCACAATTACACAGACCAAGAGAAATTCTAATTCTTTAATTCACTTTAATTATCACTTTTCATGCATAAACACCGATAACACAAGCTTACTCCTCACAAAACCACCCCTACTCACCCACCTATATATACAGATTTAACTTACCACACCATCGACCAATCACAGAGCGCGCTCTCACTGCGACCAGACTGAGCAAGCAAGCAGGAATCCAATAGATCCAATAATGCTGCTAAAACCTAAGCCTAAATTCAAGAACTTCATTCACCTCCTCTTCTAATTTATTTTTAACAACACTAGTAATACTAACTAGTGATATTATAATATAAATATCATATATTCAGCATATATCTCAACTTTAATTTAATTTCAAAATTATTGCACTGTAACATTATCTTATTTTATTAATATTAAATTCTTAACTTCTGGGCAAGTGTAAAACCAAAATTCAGTCTCACCACAAATAATAGCCATTTCACAGGGGATAGAAACCCGAGAGGGTTAAGTTCCTCGAAAAATAGTAGTCGCTATACCTCGTAATTTTGAACCTCGGTCAAGTGACAAGGACGACACCTGAGCTGGCACTTTCCTCTCCAAACTTCACACAGCGCCAACAGGAGGATTCGGAATCTCGAACGGATGTCGCGGGCATCAGTCCCGCTACACGGGAAGCCTTTATTGGCCTCAGGGCTCAAGTCCAGACTTGATGGAAACTACACTAGCTGCGAATCCGCCACCATGACCATTAGGCTACCGTGGCCACGAAAGTGACACCCAATTCAGGCATCTTTGAGATTAGGGCTAACAAGGGGCTATAAACAAATGATTCCATAGTTTGAAAGTATTGTATGACGAGAGATGGAATGACTCTCGAACTAGAATTTTATTCTCTAAACTTGTACACCATACCTCGCAAAGATTTCGATGCCTAACAGAAATTAACATTAAGCAGTATCTGATGTCACTCAACGGTTTTTTGGGGGTGTAGGATCTCGAATCTGTGATTCCCATCAGAGACAGCAGACCAGAGAACCAATCCTCAAGTCATGCATAAAAATAGATAATCATTATCATTACTGATTGCAGAAGACTAAATGATCACAAAAGTGAGATGTTGTGAAGATGGGGTATATGATTGGTTCATAAATTTTTTATCCATTGCGGAACTCCATTGACATCTAATTTCTCTTTGTAATAAAATTATCTGTGCTACTGTAATTGTATAGAGATCTATTCAATGACGAAGAATAAAAATTATTTTGAAAGCAATCTTCCATGAAATATAAATTTCTTTATTTTCTAATAGAAATAGTTTTAAACACTAAGAAAAAGTTAAGGTTCGCTCGGAAAATCATGCAACACCGACGTATTTTCCCTCTCATCGCCTTTACCGGTTAGTTAAAAATCTATTATCTGCTCTTGCCATCAGCCATGGAATGCTTTTTTGTATTATTGATAGTTAAAACACAATTACGTGCTCTATCAAATCTCCTCTTTCCATTTTTGTTTCCGAGAAACCAAGAAGCTGTCGACCTCGTCCCATTATCTATAAATCGGAAACTAGGGAATTTTGATTCTTTTAAGAGTGTTCTGTATATTTTTTCTCGTTCACAGCTTCCAACACAAAACAGAACCAGAATTTCTTCACGAAGCATTGAAGAAATTATTAAAGAAACAGTAAGTGAGTGATGGGGATATTAATAGTGCAAGAATTAGGTCTTGCAATGCTGCGTCAAACAAGGAGTAACTGTGGTTTTGCAATTTAGATAGCAAAGAGATGAAAATTGGTTGACAAGAAGAAGGATCGAAGTTTAGTTTAGTTTAGTTTTTATTAACGTATCACTAGAAGCAAAACGAGGGCTATTGGCGACGGACCTCGTAATTTTGAACCTCGGTCAAGAGACGAGGACGACACCTGAGCTGGCACCCCCTCTCCTAACATCCACACCACGCCAACGGGAGGACTTTGGGCCCCGAACAGATTTAACGTGCATCAGCCCCGGCTACACGGCGGATCTTTGGCGGCCGAGGATCGAACCCGCGACTGAATGAAAACCGCCGGTCGCAAGTCCACTACCTTGACCACTAGGCTACCGTGGCCCAAGAAGGATCGAAAGGGTATCCCGGGGTTAAGTCATCCGTGTTTGCCAAAGACGATATTACCCCAAGAGAAAGAAAAAGATCATTAGGGTGCAGTGGCGTACCCATAAATCAATTTTGGTGCCATTGCAATGAAATTAGCTATTTCGTTAGTGTAACAAATGTTCAATTTTAGAAGATTTCTTTTTTTTACATCCTTTATAAGGATGCAATCTCCTCTTAAACACAGACCCAGAGGAACATTCCCGAGACAGCAAAGACTTTTCTATTCTTTCCTCAGGCATTGATCTCGATAGAATCATTTTTTCACTTATTGATGAAAAAAAACTTACGCATGCGGAAAAAAAAAAGTTCATTTTTTTAAAGCTTAGAACATCTTTAATGGTATAATAAAAGAATTATCCTGAAACATTTCAGCTTCCAGAAGAAAACTATGCAAAGTGAATTATGTACCCCCTCCAGCTTCCTTGGAGGGGGTGCATAGTTCAGTTTGCATCCCCTGGGTACGCCATAGGGTGTCTCAGTGGGCAGGGTGTCTCAGGGTCATGATGCTCGTACCTACCTAAAGAAGGTGATCCTCTACGGGGATTAAAGAAACAAGAAATTAACTACCACGAAAGACGACCTTCATTCATTACGAATAAAAATACCAAATTCATTTATTTTGACGTGTTAAAAATGTGCTCATTAATAAAGGGCCAGGCGAAATATTTTTTAAAGAGAGCAAAATTTAAATAATACAAATTGAATAAATATTAATATAAAGCGAACAATTTTACCTGATTCAGTTCCTAATTGAATCGTTTCATATGACGTAGACGCGTGACAGATGGCATAACTTCGAAGGAAAGTAAAGAAAGGAGAAAGTAAGGAAAATTTTGCTGACAAAATCGAGTACAGGAAAAGAAACTGCTTGTAAAAGTGATATCATCTAAATAAAACCAATGTTAACGATAGCGGAAAAATGCGTATACCTTAATATTTGTTGTAAGTGTTTATATGCATAACTGGTTTTCCAGGCGATATATTGTAATAACCTAGTTACTTTTCTGGTTGGCATTACAAAAAAGTCAAACAAGAAGTAGTGTTTTGATTGTTTGAAAGTATTCTTCTTTCCATTTTCAACGTTAAATGAATATTTAACATTAGAAGGGAATGATTGTTTAATTACACAATCCCATTAGAAACATTCTGACGGAAATGGAGCTTTCAGCTCTTGACGTGAAAACATTTTTAAAAAAGATATCATTTGAAAAATTCTTTTCTATAAAATATATATATATATACACGCTGAGTATATGTGTATTGTAAAAAAACCGATTTTAGAATAAAAATCTAATGAATCGATGATTTAATGATCGCTGCAGTCAAGTAGTATCTAGCTCTTCAACGTACCATGTCTCGTTTTTATACATTTTTCTTCTGTATATACAATAGTTTTTATTTAGCTCGAATTTCAGTTTTCAATCATTCATAATAATAATAGTAATAACAGACGTTTGTCCAAATTCTGCCGCATCAGAAAATGGGGATGATAGTTTCGAAACATGAAAGAAGTAAATTTCCAATGAAAAGTTTGCAATTCCCATAGAATTTACCCATATTAATAAGCTAGATACACTTTCAATAGATATAAAACGTCTTGAATAGGTTAAAAATGTTTTCAAATAATTGATCAAGTAAAAGTGAATGACTTGAAATTAAGATTGAGTGAATGAAATATATACAGTGGCACAAACAATTGAGGATACACCTTACTTTTACTTGATAAATCCAACTTTCAATCAAAATAACACTTTAACCAGAAGTACAAACGAATTTTTATTCTTAGACATAACAAAAGGTTTAATTAACAGTAAAAACAAAGAAAAATCAACGACAAAACTCTAAAATAAAACTTTTTAGAGGCATTTCAAATAAACATAAGCAGATTTTTACCTCAAAAAATTGAGG